>VZRS01002624.1:0-43202 GCA_013398055.1 Ifrita kowaldi | reverse complement strand
TTTTTTTTTTTTTAAAGAAATCAGAGTAAGAAAGTTTTAATAAGGATTTGAAGAAAGATGACTGAGGCTTTGCAGGTGATTGAAGAGAGCACTTTCCAACTATCAGGAGCAGCAGGGGAAAAAATATAAGACATGATTCCTTGCAGCTGTACCTAATACAGGGAAAGTTATAGTGTTGCAGCCAATGGGAGAAAAAATTTATGTCCAGATGCTAAGAGAGATAAGGATGATTAGGGAGACAAGACTGTGAGACACTTATGGAAGAATAAGACTTTATATTTAACATGGTACAGGAGGTAGAAACAGTGATAGTGTGGCTAAACCAGCCATGGTCTAGGAACAATATCTTTGGGGGACCCTTAAAATAAAATACCTCAAATATGTCTGCATGCAATTTACAAGTTTTATCACTGCCACAGTGATACACTGGAGTATTATAAAACCATACACATGGAAGAGGCAATTACTTTGAATAAAGCACAGAGTGAAAATATGGTAGTTTTAGTGAACTGTGTAGGACTACGCAGAATTACATGTGTTTGTACATCTGGTTTTGAGTATTTGTGGGACAGAGGGCAGTATGGTTCTGCTCAGAGAGTATCTTCAAGTATTCTGGCTGTGGAAGAGGCTATTCTTGTGCAAGTTTAGGCAATGCATGAAGTAATGTTCATACGTCCTTATAATCAGAGTCAGTTTTTTTGCTGAACATGTTACACTGACACCATTGTATGATAAAAATATTTCCTAATAGCAGTGTGGACATCCCGCCTTTCCAAACTCATCCTATGTAAAATAACTGCATATGATGTAGAAAGATCATCCTTGGCACGCACAGATTGTATTGCAAGAATCTGGCACGTTACGTTTCATTGCATTTAAGCCAGATAGCCAGAAGTAGCCAGAATTTTAATTTGGATACTATCCAACCATTGTTAATCATAAAAGACATGGTACAACAAGTTGGCATTCATATATGTGAATAATGGAATAGTTCTTTAATTATGTTCAAAAATCCTAAATTAACTAGTTTTTTTCTCCTTATAAGTGCCCCTTCTGCATCTGTTTCAACTTCCATTGAAGTCAAAGGAAAGCCTCCCATTTATTTCAGTTGAAGTCAGTTGAGTTTTATGAAATTCTTTTGCATGATGGCTCCCAACTTCCTTGAAGTCTGTTGCAAATTTGTTCAACATGCAAAATGCTTGCCTCACAGCCTGTAATTCCATAAAGCTGTGCGGAGGGCTCTTACTTATCTAGCACCAAAAAAAAAAAAAAATTTTTCAGATAGAACAGGCTGACTTTAGAAAACATTTTGTAGCTGCCCAAGAATTAGAATTAAGAGCCCAAATAGACGCATAACACGTCTGCTGTCTTACATGAAACTGGAGAAAACCATTTAGTGCTTTTGCAGAAGTGTGTGAAGAATATTTCTTTGAAAGCCTCTTCCCTTCTAATAGAACAATATTATGTCATTGTTAAAATCTAAGCTAAAAATATTTAGAAATAACAGTGAAATAAGTTATAGAAAGATTATTTTCTGCAGTTAAAATATATTATTGAAAGCCTTAATATTAGTGCTATGTCAGCATTCTTTGAGTTCATTGCAAAATAAACACATTTAATAACTTCAAAACATGTATGGAAGAAAACACTTAATTATGTTCAAATGTCTTAAATGAATTGTGCTTGCACCTTAAAAAATGTCCCCTTTTCTATCTGATTCAGTTCTAACTTAAATCCAAAGCTTAATTACTATCAAAGATGGATGCAAATTTCATACTGTATAAGATGGATAGGTTTAAGTATATGTAGAAATAGGCCGTGCAGAAATAGGCCGTGCAGAAATAGGTTAAAAGACTTTATGAAAAGGCTTTATATGGTTTTGACAAACTATCACTCCATAATATATTCAATAATTAAATAGACTGCTATTTTCTTCCATAAGGGATGTACTGTTTCTAGCACTTAATTTTAAAAGTGTTTTGCCTTATGGGTTGACCAAGCAGTTGTCTTTATTGTCTCCTCCCCTTTCCATCTCTATGGGAAGTGCACAGCACACTTCGTTAGGCACCTTTGTTGGTGACAGGGGCAGTGGTTTTGAGTGCACCCTCAGCCAGTTTGCCGATGACAGCAAGCTGTGTAACGTAGTCGACACGCTGGAGGGAAGGGATGCCCCGCAGAACGACCCTGACAGGCTTGAGCGGGGGGCGCATGCAAATCTCATGAAGTTCAATGAGACCAAGTGCAGCGTTTTGCACCTGGGTTGGGACAATCCCAAGCACAAGTACAGGTTGGGCAGAGAATGGATTGAGAACAGCCCTGGGGAGAAAAACTTGGAGGCATTGGTGGAAAAGAAGCTCGACATGAGCCAGAAATGTGCATTTGCTGCCCAGAAAGCCAACTTATCTTGAGCTGCATCTAAAGAGGCATGGCCAACAGGTCAAGGCAGGTGATTCAGCCCCTCTATTCCAGTCTTGTGAGACCCCACCTGGAATACTGCATCCAGCTCTGGGTCCTCCAACATAAGAAGAACATGGACCCGCTAGAGTAAGTCCAGAACAGGAAGACAAAGATGACCAGGGTGTGAGCACCTCTCCTGTGAAGACAGGCTGGGAGAGTTGGAGTTTTCAGGATGAAAAAGAGAAGGCTTCAGGAAAATCTCATTACAGCCATCCAGTACCTGAAAGGAACCTACGAGAAAGCTGGAGAGGGCTGTAAACGGACCATAATGAACGATTGGGAGGTAATGGCTTTAAATGAGAGAGGATAGGATTAGATTAGATATTAGGAAGAAATTCTTTACTATGAGGGTGGTAAGGATCCTACTTTAGGAAAGGTAGCTGCAGAGAAAAATTGAACATTATCTCCCAAACCTCTGTCTCCAAGGACGACAGCAGATCATTCACGTGATCATACTTCCACTTCAGAGTTCTGAAAATGGGCAGAATAATCCCTGCTTCCCACAGACTCTCTTTAGCTTTTTAACTCATCCCATAGGTTTAGAGCAAAGAGGGTCTTTCTAACTAATGAAGCGCTGACATAATCTCTAAGAAGTGCAGCACTAATTGTAATGATGACAATGATGATGACTGGTGAACATACGGAAAAAATCCAGCCTGACTTTGTCCTTGACCTCAGATCTGTCTCATCACAGTGATGCTGCTTCATTATCTGAATTTAGTTGGAGCTGGCCACTGTCTCTGAGTCTGTCCTGCTCACCTTGCTGCTCCATGGGTCTGGGCAATGGTTGTTGTACTTTTCCCTTTGGCTCCTGACTCTTAGGGAACAGCAGGCTATCAGTGGAAGTTTGTTTGTCAGGTTTGAGAATAAGTTCAACCTTTATGCTCAATCTAACAAGTTAAGAGGAATAAATTTTAAGTTGTATTTGTAAATTTATGGAAGAGCAAAAATAAGTGTAGTGGGTAGCACAGCTTGCTTATTAGGCATTTAGTGACCCTGAATTAGCAGTGATAGTGGAGCTTCACTTCAGGTTTGCAATACAGGAAGAAAAAGTTTCGTTTTGTGGACTTAATAGAATAAATATGGTTGCAGTGTGCATTGATGTAGCGTTGTTATCCTAATGCCTTCTTATTCCTTATGTATGACATTCATTAGAAACTATACCTAGGCATATAAAAAAGACATTATTTTTTTATTTCAGAATTTGCATGTCCTTGTGTTTCATGAGCAATTCTTCTGTTCTTTTTAATTTTGAATTGAATTCTTCACTATTAAAAAAACCCAAACACTTGAGCAGAGAAAGGCATAAAAGTTATGACTTGCTGACAAATTCTCTAACATCTTGATCACTCTCAAAGAAGCGATGATATCAAGATTGCCTTAAACTCTGCAGAAAGTTTCCAGTGACAAGGAAAATTAATTAAGTTCTCTTCCTACAAACAATATAAATATTGTGGAAGCATCTGAAGATATTTTCCAGCTGCTGAGCTATGCAAGTATTTCACAACCTTGGAAGAAGAAGTTCTTGTTATCTAAACAGCAGTTTTATTAGAGCTAATTAATCTTATCCTTGATATTCAAACAAACTACAGAGTGATTCTTTCCTCCTACTTCCAGGCAGTACTGTAGGCAATATAGAATGCACATGAACACAGACTACAAATGACTTTTTTCTATATAGGTCATTATTACTGTAGCAGAAAACTCTGTAGATGAGACAAATGGTGTTACACATTGTTGCATTCCTACTGAAAGCTGTGTCTTGAGTCTCTGTTATTCTTTTACTTTGTTATTGGAACATAAACCAAATTGGATGTAGCCAGAGTTCTTGGAAACACTTATGGTGGGACATTTTATTGGCCAAATCTTAGGTTTTTCTAAAAGCGGACAAGGGAATTAGTCACAGCACCCTTGACTCAGTCAAACTCTTCATTCAGTGGAGTCCCATGACCTCCTCCAGGATGTATTCCTTCCAGAATCAGAGATACTGAGATGGCTAAAGCCAGGTGAGATTAGTCCTGCCTGTGGTGTCACAGGAGCATACACTGATGCTGCATCACACTGGCATTTACAATAAAAATGTGTTTCTTTCTCCAACTTTTAAAATAGAATTCTTTGAACTGTAGCATGGAATTGCTTATGGGTTTGTTTTTATGGAAAAGTTATTAAGACAGAGAAAGGGAGTATAAACAAATAAAGGAAAACCAGATGTCCATCAGTATGTTGGTCACCATGGATCACAAGAAGCCATCTTGTTCATATCCTTTTTCTGGTTTTCAGACTATTGCTCTGCTCCCACACTAAATTCTAATCAAGTAAGTCTTTTCATAGAAGAAACTGAAGAGTGCTTTACCACATTCTTGATGCATGCAGCTAATGAATGTCAGTTTCCTGAGATACATCTTCTAACTTGAATTTGTACAAAGCTTTGGCATAATGAACACAGATTAGATTAATAATTATTCTGAAATTATAGTTCTTGTGTTTGGAGAATAAAAAGAATACTATTGAGACAGATTGCAAAGTCTTTTTTAAAAATGTGTTGACACAGTCTTCCTCTTTTCTTTCCTCAAAATGAGCTTCAGTAACTGTTCATTGTCCACCAATTTGATATGTGTCTTGAAGTATTTTTAATAAGGAAAATGAACTGAAACATATAGGTCTGTATTAGTCTAACAAGTAAACATTTGGTAACTCTTGTTTTTAGGACCACTCTATTTTGACTTTCTGCAAATTTCACACAAGTTCAGCTTATCTGAAATGTAAGGAAAATATCTAATTATTCTATAGAAGAGAAATAGGAATTACTATGCCAGCAGTTGCCACTGGTTTTGCTAATTTAAAGACAAATTACAAGGGAACATACAGTTTCTGACCTGCATTAGGCTGCCTTTTAGCAACAATTTAAAAGTATTTAATATTTTCCTTCCTCAGTATTTCCTAGTCAATTTAGCAAAAACAAACTCACCTCTTCACAGCAAACAAGGGAGGATAGATAGTATTACAGAGGAAGGGCTGTAGTCACATACAATGATTAGCAAATGGACTGTGTTTAAAGGTGATAGGCTATAATTTCACAGAAAAATTGAAGACGGCAAAAGGTTTTGAATCTAGAATTAAGAAAACATCCATTTTGTTATTTTTAAATATCGTCTCCAGTCAATGTTGGTTTCTGCTGTTGCAAATAAAGTAGGTAATTTATGACTTTTATCATGCTGCAAATATACCATGTACTTAGGGACCAAATTTGCAGAGTAGTTTCTTTAGATTTCCTCATGGAGGAAAAAACTCAACACCAAACTAACCACCACCCTCTCTCCAAAAAAACCCCACCCTATTGTTTTGGTAAATAGGCTTACCAAGGTCAATGAAAAAGTCTTACTTCTTTCCATCTTTATTTCCTTTAAGAATTTCAGAATGATAATGCAAGACAAAATTCACCAGAATTAACTTATCGAGCTTCTTGAGACCTGTTACATAAAGCAATCCTTTCAAATAGCGTAAGATCTCAGCAACATCTTATATTAAAATCCCTCCTTCGGTGTATTTTTTATTCCTAAAAACACACTGCATCCTAAAACTGAAACCATCAGCATGACACAAGTCTAGAGCAGAGAGTCCTGAAAGACAGGACAGGATTATCATCAGCTCACACCAATAATTAACTGTGTGCCAAAATGTTCTCTAGCCCTGAGATCCACTGATGTGGAACTGTCCAAGTCTGTTACATTCTCCTCCTTTCTGAAACATCACGACCACAGCCAGGCTGACAACTGGAAATGGTCTGTCATCTGTGTGACTATCCATTCTTAAACCTGGGAAATGACTGGGAGATTGAGAGCTGTGCTGCCAAAACCATGAGAGGGAATGCAGCTTAAAATAAGAGCTGAATTCCAGTGCCTAGGAAAATTCTGATACTACTTAATTTACTAGTACCTTAAAATTGTAACATGCTATGACTAGCAAGTCCTTGAGAAATGCTTAGAAACAGGCAAGAGAGCGGTAATATTTAGGTTTTTACACATACAGGCTGATGATGGACATTCACATTAAGAAATGTTTCCTATAAGGCATCAAAACCAACTGTCTCGGGGCTGTTATACCACCGTATTTAACAAACACAGCTCTTTTGTGTTAAACGCCCTTGGCTGGGCCATTTCCTTCTCTGTACATGAAGCTTCCGTAATATGGGAGCAATAATAAAAGGATGTACTCATTTCGCATAACATCAGTAAACCAAGATAGATTATTATATTTGTACTTAAGGCCTGTAATTAGAAACCAAGACTGCTTTCACCAGGATCAGAGAGAATTTCATCAGGTCTGGTGCTTATACTCAAGAACAGAAGTGCTGTGGCATGAGCTGCTAAAGTCCATCTGAAATTGTGCCGTCCCCCAAAATGGGAATCGGTTCAGGTTCTTCATTTGTACCACCACCAGCCTCTGCTTGGTGGAACAGCAGCCACAGCATGAGCTGATATTGTTGAAAATAACAAAAACATAAAAATAGTATTAACCACCACTAGATAATTAATCTGACACAGCTGATTGCGTGTTCTGGAGCCACATAATTCTGGCACAGGAAGGATGTCAAGATCATGACTTTTATATCTTAAAGACACTTATGAAATCGCCTCTGATCTTATTTTCACTTTGGTCTTCTCTCATGTCATATTTTCAAAACTCCATTTTAGCAAAATATCATCAGCAATTTTAAACAAATGATATAATTTTATTGACATTTGACCAATTAAAGTACATTTGTAATCAATGTTGCAAAAAGAGCTTTAAGTAAAATGACATATCTCCAACTAATACTTTTTTAATCCTTGGTCTTAAAATATTTACTACATAAATGACAAGCAGGGTCAAAGCAAATTGCACTTTATAAACCCAAGTTAAAGACATCAAACAAGAATTCATAAGCCCAACATAAATGAAAATGCTTAACTTAAGTTTGCTCCATCTCTGGTCTACCCTATGGAGATAAGAAGGTAAGACTGCAATTTTAATTGGTCCAATAAAGTCGGCTTGTGTTATGGTAAAGGAACATAAAAGCTAGATCAAAGCCAGCCTGCCTAACGGGCCTGTCAATACCAACACTGAGACAGCAGCAGCAGCCCCTGCAGCAGAGCAGTCAACTCCAGGAATGCAGGTTGCCATATGCAAGGCAGTCTTTAAGCACTTCTGTTTATTGGTTTGCAAAGACCTTCCTCAGCTCAAGTTACATCAGTGTTAAGCACTCTTTATAGACATAGGAAAAAGCAGAATGTACGGAAAGAGTAGAGAGAAAAACAAATATCATTCCTTCCCTTGTGTGTAAATGTTGAAATGGAGTTTCCAGCTTTCTTTGCCATAAATTCTTCCTTTTCATTTTTTAATCAAGTTCTGAAGGATTTTATTACACTTTGTGCTATCTGCTGGTTCTGTCTTGTTTTACAATGATTTTATAAGTGAAAGTTAAAAACAAAGTAAGATTGCAATGTATCCCTGGCAGGTAAGTAGGAAAAGGAGTGTATTTGAACACCACAAATGTTTCCTTCATTCTGAAATTAAGAGAAAGAAGGCTTGTACATGATGTACCTCTTCCATGTCTTTCAGTGAGGTCATCTCCTTATTGCCTAAATCTTGTCTCTAAGAACAAGTTTGGCTCTGAAACTGGAAGGAGACCTGCCTGGTAGACTGCAGAGATACTATGAATCAGCTCTGGAAATCTCCCTGCTGCGGGAGCCTCTGTGTCCACCTACCTAAAGAATTTGTATAATCCCTTTTCCCAAAGCATGGCAGCACCTCATAATGCTGATATAGAAGTTATGCAGTTTTCATTGTACTGGTGGGCAAAATATTTTCACAGAAGCTACTTTCTCCTAGGTCAGCGAGGAATTCTGCAACAGAGCAGTAAAGCAAAGCTAAACCAGGCAGATCTCAGGTGAGCACTCCAATGCCCTGTTTCTGAGATTTTGTTAATGAATTTGTAAAAATGGCTGAACCCTCTACCTTGTGTGCACTCTACATAGATTAGCTGCTTGGAACCTGTCTTCCATATGGCTAAACTAAGTCCAGCTTAAGATGTGAGGGTTGCAGCCAGACTTCCTAAGGCTTTGTCTCTACTGGTAAATAAAGCCAGGCCAGAAATCAGCCTCAAACACTAGACCCATTTTTGTCCTCATCAATTCATTGTTTCCTGGCTCCTACCTCTGTTTTGGACTATTCAAAGCAGCTTCCTACATGATATATCTTCTCCCAAGAGAACTAGTCCTGAGCATCTACACTGACTAGGCCAATCCGTAGCTGTCTTTGACTTAATATTTAGACAAAGCCTCAGTGACAAGAGTGGAAAGCTTGATAAACAGCTTTCCGCTCTGTAAGATAAGGACACAATTTTAAGGATTGTCTCCTCCCTGTCCTAAAGTCCCCAAATACAACAAAATGTTTGTATTATAAGCCCCTTCAGTATTAACAGAGCCTCTTTGAATACTTACCTAAAAATGGATACATTTCTCTGCTGCAAAATACATTTAGTTCTTTTCCCTTAAGAAAAAATGAACAGTCACATTCCAAAGCTCTTCCTATATGGTTTCAGCAGTCATGCCCCATGCTTGATTGCTGTTCAAGTGTCTGCTGCAAGCAGCTGTATCATGATTAGCAAGGAGCCCTTTCTAGTCTCTGATTCAGAAAACATGGTCCTGCAAGGCTGCAGCCTACATGTATACAATCCCCACATCCCAGTTTCCTTGCAAAGCAAAGCTGTGCTTGCAGTCTTGGCAGGAGCAGGAGCAAATTCTAATCAAAGGACAGTCTGGATAATTGGTAGGTTAGGACTTCAGCCTGCACCAGAGCATGCAACAGAAAAGAAGCGTGAATGCAGCCTTATAAAGCTCAAAATATGGAAAAGTCTGGTAAAGAAACCACAAGGAGAAGCAATAAGCTCTTACTTTGTGTGAGAAACTAGGTCTTATTTGTAGAATACATATTTATATCTATTTCAGAGGCAGTTTGTGCAGTGGTCTCAGAACTCCAGATTAAGATCCTTTTAGAAACAAAGACTGTGCTTGTTATCTGTTTCTTCTATGGTCTGGCATCACTGTGGATTTTTTTTTTATAATTATTATTTTAATGATTACAATTGCAGCCAATCCTCCATCATAACACAACAATGACATCAACTGAGAACAATAACAAAAATCCAGAAGAGTGAGTGAAGCATACAAATATCTTTCTGGTTTGTTTTGAAGTGACACCATTATTCAATCCCTGAGAATCTACAAGGGGAAGCTACCAAAAGGATAGAACAACAGAACAGACACGGTGTTCGGAATTACCGAATGCAGGACAAAAAAACAGTGGAGCAAAGGGAACTAAACACAGATGAATGTAAAGCAAAACCAAACCTTATGAATAAGTTGTTCCAGTGTGCAGTCCTAAGTGCTTGAGCCAGCTTCAGCTAAAGTACACAAACAGAGCAGTCATTGGAGTTCTTCAACAGTCAAGTCACTTGGAAAAACACAAGCAGCTATAAATCAAACAAGCCACGTGCTTGTGGGCATATTTCACATAGAGGGCTCATTGAGATAGACCTGCAAGGACATGATTACAATAGCCAAGAAACTGAGCTTTTTTTTGTTGTTTTTTTTTAATGTTTGGAAAGCACCTAGAACTTTTCGATTGTTACCCAAAAGCACATAGTTACATTAACAACTGCAAATGTGTAAAGCTAAAAATGAATGCCAAGATAAAAACAAGAGGAAAATAAATAAAAAAAAAGGGGGAGGGGGTGGTGAGCAGATCTGTGGCACTGGTCATGGCACATAAGTGTGTAATGCTGGAACACACTCAAAGTCAAATCAAATTTTTATTTCTACTAGGCTGTTACGCTGGTACATAAACATGGAATGAACAGTGACAGGCTCATTTCCACTTCTGGTTTGTGAGTGTTGATAGTTGTATGGTTCTGGTGGATAACTGCAGATACAGGATAAGAAAGCAGGGAAAAATAATTACTACAAGAAATCACATGGTAGTCCCCAGAATAGTATATTAACCTGAAAGGAAGACATGGCAGGTCACATTCCCATAACTATGAAAACAAGGCAGATAGCAGAAGACTCTGCTATTGTGGTACTGCTTAGAAAAAAAGGCTACACTGCAATAAAATTCAAAACCAGAGGGACAAAGATGACAAATGAAAGAGCTACAGGTATTAAAAAGATAATATAATGATTCAAATTGTGTTAAACCACTTTCTTCATTGTCCATAAAGTCATTAAATCTTCCCAGGTGCAGCAGTGAATACCCTCCAGGAATCTAAAAGAGAGAAAGGTGCTGTTCTGAATTACAAACGTCCTTCCTACCTACCACCTGAGGTCTGCTTCTGACCACAGCCTAAACTGAGACATGACCAAACTAAAGGGCTGCAAATAATACATGTAGAGGCAACTTTCATTCTAGCATGAAGTAGAAGTCTCAGCAACTTGGTTACAAAAGATTATACTCCTATCAATTACATTTTTGCACAACAGTGTGGCATTTACAGCATTCACATCACAGATGGAAAACGTGTGTCCAACTCCTTGTTCAGACTAAGAGGATTTAAACCTTCATCTTTCACCTCCTAGGCACCTGCACCAATTTTTAGACTAGACACGCTCTGTCTTGTCCTTAGTCATCTACTGAAATAAGGAGTTGAAATCCTGTCATATTTAATTTAGTAAAAGCATTTCAACTGAATTCTAGCAGCCAGGGCATCACCCAAATTGGCTGCACATTAGAAGCCAAAAAGAAATAATGGAAGCTTCAGCCAAAGCAACTAAACAAAGCTAGTTTAATTTTTCAATTAAAACTAAAATTCTCTGATCTATAGTATATCATGCAGGGAGATGCCACCAAGCTGGAGTACAAAACCTTCACTTTGTTCAGAATGTTTTCTTCCTAGGGCCAAACTGTGGAGGTTACTCATCAAGATTTTAGAAGAAACCATGCCAAAACTATCACTAAAGTTCAGTACTTAGTAACTCTCACCTATGCCCATTCCTCCAGACCATAATGCTCTATCAAGTCACCAACTTTGATCACTGAACTTCATTGCTTAGTCCTATCAAAGCATGACATATATAGCATGATAGATGAAAAAAATCCCTGTACTTTTCTCGTTTGCCATTAATATTTTAATCTCTTCTCAGGACAATAACTGTGGTCTGCGAGTCACAATAGCAACACTAACATCCATGCCATAATAACACTTCTAGATATGCCATTTCATGAAGCTACTAGTTTTGGAAATCTGAATAGGCAATACTTGGCAAATGCTTGGACAGCTAGGGGGAAAATTAGCGTGTTCTAGAAAGCATTTTTTGTAATTCAAAGAAAGAAGTTTGGATATTTGTGTTTGAAAAAAGTGAGCATTCTTTGTAATGCAATGTTTGCACAAGAATGGGTGCAATGTTTAATATAGTTTTAGAGCCCATTTTCTCCCCTTGTTCTGGAGGGCTCCACAAAAGCTGAAGACTTCAATCTGACTCCACCAGAAAAGGCTAGTTTCTGAATTACAGCCAGAAAACTTACATGAGTTTGCCAAAAAAAATAGAAAATTATCTTTATAGTCCAAATATAACAGAAACTATGAGGTAAGTTCTGATAAATCCTATTACATGATCTCAAGTAATCTCTGGGTAATATGTACAGGTTATGCTCATGCTTGTTATTTTTTTCTCAGAAATAATTTGTAGTAAATATTGTTTATGTGAACCAAAGAGTTTCTTTGCTATGACCAAAGCACACAATAGCAGCGGTGTTACTACATTGTTCCTTTTACTCTTACCCTTCCATATCTTTCCTTTATCCATGAAAACAACATACACTTCATTTCTGTTTTCCTTTAACAAAACCCAGGCTTAACCCCAATTGTTGTCATGTGCCTTCATTTCAGTTGGTACTGATTTTGTTTTTCTTGGATCCAACAAAATCTAGGCATACTGAAACATAGCTTATTTCATGTCAAAATATATTGTGCTACACATACTAGCTGATCAGGAGCTGTTTTCTCTAAACACTGAAAAGATTTCCTCTTGTTGTTTCAGGATACTTCTAAAACAAGTCTCTGAGCTTAGGGCTAGAGTTTGATTAATGCATGATTTCCTCTTTAAAATTAGAAACAGGAATCATGAGTGATGGTTAATAATTTTCATTTGCTCTTCTGCTCTGTTTTCCAAGCAGTCTAATTAAGGCCTGGTTCCCAAGCTTGATTAGGCTTCTTTTACATCTGACTGCAGTTTGCAGATAGTGCTTCCAGGCAGGAACTCATGCCTATTTGCAGTAAATGGAAACAATCTGGGAAGGAACAAGAAGATTGTTTTTGGGGGTTTTTTTTCCCCTCCTTTAATTAGAGAAATTGTAACGTCTCTTGCCGGAATCAACAACATCATTTAACTATAAATGTCAGAAGTGGAGACACAGTAATGAGGCCCCAAGTCACATTTGCTGAACTGCGTGTTGTAGTCATGCCATTAGAGACAACTGTTTTACACTTTTACCAAGTCTGTGGGATTGCAGGGCACTCAGTCTATGCTGTCTGAGTTTCACATGTACCATGGGAGCTGTAAAAGGTCTGTACAAACATCCGAGTTAGTCGCTAGCACTCTGACCTGGTGCCTCCTCAGGATAATGAGCACTGCTGCATCCTAGCAGTAGGAAGATGACTCCTGCTAACAACTATCCCAAAGGCAATTCCTAAAACAAGTTCCTGTGTTGCTACCATGTGATACAATACACTTGGCTATTTGTGATACACAACGTATGTTTCAATTACTTGCTCTGTCCTCAGAAAAAGAGAGTTTCTGCTCCCCGCTCCCGCTGTAAAGTGAGAGGACACATCCATTTGCTGATTCCACAGACTCGTCCTTTATGTCTGCACTGACACGGCTCTCAGTCAGGTGATCCTTCCCATCAGACAGTCTTCTCAGAAAGTGGAATCTCTGCTCCCTGCACTCCTCTGACTCCATCACAGTGTAATGCTCCTGGTACTTTTTAAAAGCTGCTTGCCAGTGATAGTGTATGAAATACGTCAGGAGCTCTACCATGATTTTAGTTACACATATCTTGTTCTGACACAGACACACTTTCTGTATTCTTGTTAATCCTGTATGGGTTCGTTTTTGTTTTTTTTTCTCATGCAGTATCTTAAGATAGGTGCTATATGTTGACACAGTGAAGAAAGGTTAATATAAGTACATTTTTTTCCCTAAAGGTACTTGCTTAAATGATAAATGCACTTTAAAATAGTTCTATTGGTCACCATGCACTAAAGGTATTATTAGCAAAGGAAAATCCCACAATTTACAGATGCTAGATGTGTGATTCAGCATCTCTTACTACTAGTTATAGTTTCATGCTGTAAATCTAATGAGCTTTTGGTATAAAGGAAATTAAACATTGTCAGTATTAAGTGGATCTAGGGGATACAAACAGTGTCCATTTATGTTACCTAAAGGGGTTGTTTGTACAGCAAGATCTAGACGGTGCTCTTTCTAGTGATAGAAGCACACTGGGACAGATTCTGAGGCATCACATCACAGAAGCAGCTCAATCCATGACAAGCTTCTACAGCCATCTACAACATGAAGTGTAGACCAAACTAAAATGAGCTTTTAGGACCCTTGTTTTAGATATGGAGCTTTGGCTTCAAGATAATCACCCTGACCACTTTCCCTCTAGTAGCAAGTTAAGTTACTACTACACACAGTTCTAGTGAAAGACAGAGGAAAGCCTGTTTTCCCACTTTCTTCCTGAGGCTACTGGTAAGAGTAGTCCCAGAGAAAATGGAAAATCAGGACCCTGTTTCCCATGCAGTGTGTACATTTGATCCCGTAGGACGAGCCATAAGCGAGGACACAGGACAGTACTGACTGAAGGAGCAAACTCTCCTTTCTTCTTTACAGGATACAGACTAAGCTATTTCTTGCTTTTCCTCTGCCATTATCTGAACTGAACTAAGGGCTGATGAATGAGGAAGGTTTAAGTATGTCTAAGAGATGAAGCCTCTTCTTGACTTCGGTGAAGCATAAATAAAGTGTGAATTAATCAGTTGGGCACCAAGTGACGTTCATACTCAGGAACTGTTTCTTTCTCTAGGACAAAGAAGAATAGAATAGAATAGAATAGAATAGAATAGAATAGAATAGAATAGAATAGAATAGAATAGAATAGAATAGAATATCCTGAGTTGGAAGGGAACCACAAGGATCATTGAAGTCCAGCTGCTGGCCCTGCACAGGAACAGGTGTTATTACATTTATAAGAGTCTCTAAAGCTTACATACTGCTTGTGAGAGGGCAACAGGAGATATTCTATGATATTTAGGTGTCTGAAATTTACCAAAGTTGTACGTTGAACAGAATTCAGACACTCCAAACATGCCCCCAAAAATCGCAAAATGCAGACTGGCTATGAAATATCAGTATTACTTTAACTTCAATTTCCTTTTTCTTTTTTTTGTTTTTTGCTTAACTTCTCTTTAAATAAATAAATTTATTTATTTAAACAATAAATACACATTGTTTAAATTTATTTATATTAAAAATGCAATTAAAATGTGTTTTTACAGATATGAAAACTATAGAGATATTTCACTGTATTTGTGCATAGAAGAACAAATTTTATTACATGTCTTCATATTTATCAACTTATTTTGGTTAAAGAACAACATGACTACCATGACAGGGCTATATTTTAGAGAGGAGAACAAATGAAATAGGAAATTAAGTTCTTCTTGTACTGGAAGGGAAATGAAATGAAAAAGCAGTTGTTAAACATTTTGGGTGACTTGCTGAAAGATTAATAAATTGTGTTTCTGTGTTCAGAACTTACATTTGCCATCTTAAAGTCTAAGTGGTTTTCCGGCTAAAACTTTGGGGCACGTTTGGAGAAAATAAACCATTTGACTTTTGAATGACTCAAACACATAAGTTCTAAGCAACAGAGATATTACATACTTTGTCAGCGCACATCACACACTTCACTCTTCTTCTCTCTAACAGACACAAATTCAAGATTACATCTTGTGCTTTGTTATTAATCTACTTCGTTTTCTTTGCATCACTAAGCCGTAAATCGGAACTGCTTGTAATATCTGGAAGAAGACTATGTTCCTACTTATTTTTGGTCCTTTGATATGTAAGGACTTCATTCATTTAAACTAAATATTTTATCATAGAGCTTGGCACATTGGTTAGGATTGGTACTGGGGTGAGGCTGGTAATTTTACTTCTTATTAAAGTTACCCAACACTTCTCATTATAAAGCCTGTTTTCAGCTGTATATCACTTTGCCAAACCTTAAATGTTTGGGCTGAAATTTTCCATGCCAGGTGTCTGCCTGAGGCAGAAATATTTCAGGAAGTTTCATCCAAAATGGTACAGCTGTTTCTGAGAATAAGGTTAGAGAAAATCTGTTGTTTAGTAATGTTGAAAAAATACTGGCAGCCTTTTACTGGAGAAATCCAAGTGTTTTTATGCAGAAAGTAAAAGTTTTGGGTGACAGGAAAACAGAGAGGGGGAAGCTGACTTTCTGTCAGTGATGCATACATCACTGCATAGAAACATTCACATTTAAGATTTTCAAAAGTCAACCTTTTTAAAATATTCAGCAGGGCTTTGTAGGCCCAGTGTCTTGGACTCTAATCTCTGTTGAAGTCCCTTTATTTGTTTCTTTTTTACACTTTCTGTGGCTAAACCCAGCTAACAGGAAGCATTACAGAAAGAGCCTTATGCAGCACCTAAGGCTACATAAAGTAGAGCCTAAATTCAGGCATTATGGTTCCATGAAAGGGTATGACACAGTTCCTCATTACACTTTCTGCTCACCCAAACATGCAGGTACTTTCCTCAGGGAAGAAAACTGAACTACAGGGGAAGGCTTGAGCCTCCCTGGTGACTCTTTCTTCCATGCATGCAAGATGTGGGCACGGGAAGGGGCACTGAAAAAATTTGGGTACTGGTAACTTGGACATGGAAAGCAGGAGCAGCGGGGGCTGTCTGTGGACATCCTGCTACACACTGGCAGGACACAGGCTGAGGAAAACAAACCTGCCAAGGAGCCTGGGAGGGGATATGGAGGTGTGGAAAGCATGGAGATATGGGGACCGGAAGCCATGGAAAAAGCAAGGTAAGGAGAACTAGAGGAGAAATGCGGCAAAACTGGGGGGAATAGGGTGAGAGAGAGAAAAAAAAGAAAAGTGAAAGGAAACAGAATGGGATTAGAGCAGGGAAAGAAGCTTGTTGGAGGGAAAGGGTTAGAGGGAGAGCTGGAAAACTCATCCTGAACATGGAGAACAGAAGAGGTGGGTGATGGAGATTGAGTATAGAAACAGGCCTGGAGCAAAGGGAATCTCGGACTAGGCGCACAAAGCAGGAAAGAGAGTGGCACACAGGCCTGGCAAAGGGGACCAAACTCAGAAGGATGGGATAGAAAGAGCTGTAAGTGCTCAGCAGTGTTTTCTTCTGAAGGAAGTCCAGGTCTAGCCTGCAGATGGACCCATGGCTACTGCATGTGACAGTAAAATTTAAAGAGACAGGACATACACTAAAGTACCATCTTCCAACCAATCTACTTAATCATTATTAATTACATTCCCTGAGAGTTTTGGTCTCAATACCAGTCTTCCAGATCATTCCCAGTTTAGGGCTAGCCACAGATTGCTCACTGTTGTTGCTATATATGAAGGCGACCTTCACAGAAGTAAAAGAATATTTGGTTACATGGGTGCAAATTGTGCTGTGCACACACCCAGAACCAGAGGATGGGCCTTGGTTCACATTATTTACTAGTATAGACATTGCCTAAAGCTATCACAGTACTGTTAAATGAAAAAGGGCCAGGGAATGACTCAAGCACTGAACTGCTGATTGCTCATGCAGATTAAGAGTTAGCTCACTCACAGTCTCCGTTTTGGACCACTAAGCCTAGGAAATATCTACTTCAGAGTGGTCTTTGGTAGCATGAATGTAGGCTGCTTTGTGTCACTTTGTCTAGGAACTGAATCAGCAGGCTCTTTTACTTGGTGCTTCTGGAAATGAATCCACTGTCAAAAAATAAAACAAAAAATAAAACAAACCAAAACAAAAAAAAGAGTAAAATTGAAGTTAGCAAGACTGTCCGAATGTGCCAAGTAAAAATAATTTCTGTTTTACAGATTCAATATTATGGCCCTGTTTTGACAAAAATGTTAGATTAATAAGGGAAAGGGTTATGAAAATAAGGAGTAAAAACAAAGGCAATCCTAAGTGTACATTTCAACAGACAAAACCCAGGCAGGTCCTTTTTGCTAGAAATAGAGGAAATCAAGGCACATATCAGCAGGTATTGTGCAGTGACAGAGTATCCTTTCAGCCCTTGACAGCAAACCACAGGTGACATATTGTCTCAGGTTTTATAAATTGTGACCTTAAAATATAGCTAAGGATATCAACACCTGCTTAGCTGATCTTATATTAAATCCATGTAGAAGTTGTCAGAACTTCATTGCAGTGTAGGCAGGCCTATGCAGGAACTGAGGAGTGGCCTGTGCAAGCTTTTATGGCATACTAAATCAGTGTGGAAAACTTTCAGCCCACACTCCTCTTTTTGCCCACTGATATGAAGTATGTTTGGCAGATCAAAGCTAATATTAGAGGATGAATACCAATGGCTTTTTAGTAGATTGGATCTCACAGACCTGGCGAAAAAATAGATACTGTGTTCCTGAAAGCACGGGTACAGAAAAAAATGCCAGAGGGCATAGAGGAAATGATACATGTCAATACAAATAACTATCACTCTGGGTGAAATTCCAGTCCGTGAACTTCATTAATTTGGTGGTAGCTTGCCAGACTGCAAATCCCACCAACAGAAACGTAACAAGCAATAAAACAGAGGATTCAGTCACTCTCTGCTGAGCTTCTCTTCTTCTTTGTCTCCACTGTTACTTTAAGCCACAGTTAACCTACATATCTTTATCTTCATCCTGAGCAGTTATCATAAAATCTCACCTTATCCCATACGGATAATAGACAAAAAGCACAATCTTCTGAGGATTTCAGCAATGTTCCGAAAAAATTAACATTTAATACAGTTACATTTAATACAGCTACTAGCCAAGATCAGTCATTCATATATGTAAGTACAAAGCTATACACATTGTGATTCATGAAAGCCACACCAAACCGAGAATAGCCTCTGAAATATACGTGTGTCTATTTAAGATTTGGTGGGAGGTAAGGCTCCCCACTGATCCTCTCAGGAGGAGACTAGATGCTGGCAAGTGGCAGAGTAAAGGGAAAGTCATGAAGGTTGAGAAAAGAAATACATGAGTGTTGTTTAGATGATATGCAAAAGAGTCAGCTGGTTGCTCCCTTGCTTTCCATGGCTTGCACTGGCAAGATAAGCAGGCTAGCAATCATAGCACTAAATTAAACACATATCTCATGGTAAAAGTATAACTGCAAGTTTACTTTGCCATAGCCCTAAAATAGATTCTTCATAATAGAGTAAATCTATAACTTACTAAATGTTTCCAGTCACCTGGTCTTAGCTGCTGAGAGTAACAAAGGAAAATTATGAACGTTCTCAAGAAAAACAACACAATGAAAGTTGCAAGAAATAAGAACTTTTAAAAATCAGACCATTTACCAAAGACAAAAAGGACATTATGGTTCATCAGGTTTGTTTTACTGCTGTTGCAGACATTCATATCATAGGATATCCTTCATCAACTTATGAAGTTCCATTTAGAGAATGTTGCTTGTTTGTTTGTTTATTCAATCTGTTCTGGAGCTTCAGTATCCCAGTTGTTAAAAACTTTCTTCCAATTTGCACATATTTCTGGTTATTTTACATGCATCTAGTTTTCATACGAATATTGGCCCTCATCATAGCTTTTTGCCTTTCTGGCATTATGCCCTTAATACATTTAGAGACAGTGACGAAATCCTCATCCCAGTCTTCATTTCAGTAAGTTGAATACCATGCCTATTCAGTTTCCTCTCAGAAGACAGATTCTGCATTTACCTAGCTATCTTGTCTTTCCTGCTTCCTTCTTGTTTCAGCTTAACACATTTCAAAACATGGATGGTCAAAATTGTAAGTAATGTGACGGAGGCCCCACCAAAACCTCATCTGAGTCTGTATCTCTGATATATTTTATGTGTCATATGCCTTTTCCAGTACTGGATCACATTGCTGTGATTAATTAGCACATCCTGTCTTCCCTTTCAGGCAGACATCTTGCACATGATAACAGGAATTATTAGAATCCTTTTCCTTCAGGTTTGTCAGTCTGTCAGCTCTGTATTGTTTAACCATGTTGCCAATGCCTCATTTTGCATCACAAACATTTTATCAACAAAGCACAAATTATAATATTAAATAAAACCACTCTCAAGTATGATCTTTCTTACACTTCTTGAAGAATGTTTCTGAATATATTTTTTCCCTTTTTCAACACTACAGGTTTGATTTTCTTAACTGATCCCTCTCCAGGTTCTTAAATTTACTGCTTAATCTCTGACAGTTTAACCACATCCTCCCTAACCCTGTCCACATACTATTGTTCTCATTCCTCTTCCCTCTTTCTTGCTGTGCACATTTCTGCCCTCTTGTATTTCTTTATCCATAGACATGTACCAAACTTAGGTGTTGATTTTCTGCAATCCTATGTCAGACTTTTCTCATCCTTTTACAATATCGTTATGGATTCAGATATTTTACCCCAAGCTATTAATACTGAACAGTCATAGAATCATAGAACATCCTGAATTGGAAGGGAACCACAAGGATCATCAAAGTCCAACTCCTGGACCTGCACTGGACAGCCCTAACAATCACACCATGTTTTTGAGAGTATTGTTCAAATACTTCTTGAACTCTGTCAGGTTTGGTGCTGTGACTACTTCCCTAGGGAGCCTGTTCCAGCACCCAGCCACCCTCTGAGTGAAGAACCTTTCCCAAATATCCAACTTAAACCTCCCCTGACACAGCTTCGAGCCATTCCCTTGGGTCCTATCACTGGTCACCAGGAAGAAGGGATAGGTGTCTCCCCTGACAATGATGAGATCCCCCCACAGTCTCCTCTTCTCCAGGCTGAACAAACCAAGTGACCTCAGCTGCTCTTCGTACAACTTCCCCTGCACCATCTTCATGGCTCTTCTTTCAGTGATCTCTAATAGGTTAATATCCTTGCCTATGTTACTGTTTGTGAGGTGACCATCCTCATCAAGAAACTGGCCAATGTTATTTCTGGACTGTCTTTTGCTATTAACATACTTTTNGAAGAACCTTTCCCAAATATCCAACTTAAACCTCCCCTGACACAGCTTCGAGCCATTCCCTTGGGTCCTATCACTGGTCACCAGGAAGAAGGGATAGGTGTCTCCCCTGACAATGATGAGATCCCCCCACAGTCTCCTCTTCTCCAGGCTGAACAAACCAAGTGACCTCAGCTGCTCTTCGTACAACTTCCCCTGCACCATCTTCATGGCTCTTCTTTCAGTGATCTCTAATAGGTTAATATCCTTGCCTATGTTACTGTTTGTGAGGTGACCATCCTCATCAAGAAACTGGCCAATGTTATTTCTGGACTGTCTTTTGCTATTAACATACTTTTAAAAAGCTATTTTTATTGTCCCCCACACTACTGGCCAGCTTCAACTTTAATTGAGCTCTGGCCACATAAATTTTCTTTGCACAGTTGTGAGCAGCATCTAATCTCAGAAATGAGCCCTTTCTTTTCTTGATCATCATTACTATGGTATTACAATGAGAAAGTAACAGGAATGTGAAAAGGCTGTCATTTTCTGAGCTAGGAGCAGAACTGGGGATCGTGAAAATACTGAAAAATCCATAGTATCACTCTATCCCATACTTGACTGCAGAAATTAGAATGCCTTAGCTATGCTGCCTCTAAACTACTTAGTATCATCTAGAGCTTTGATTTGGGTTTGGGTTTGGTTTTTTTCTTTTCTAATTTGGGAATTTATTTATTTACATATTTATTTATTCTTGGCTGTTTGGCTTTTGGCAATGTCTAGTTGGCAAAAGTTGGCATTCTATTGGCATTTTGTCTGCTTAGATTTCATCTATATAACAAACTAGTGAGCTATCTACTCAGGAGAGGTAATTCATTTTTTCTAGGGGCTACAGAAACACTCAACCATACTACATTATAGTGGTAAACACGGCCATCATCACTTTGTTCTTTATCCAAGAGACAGGAATGTGGAATGAAATATAGTGTTTTAATGCAGAATTAATTGTAGAAAATGGTACAATGCAATGCAACAAAATAATAAAGCAAAACAACCCCTAAAGAATACTTTTAATCATTTCTATATCCTCCAGTTTATGTGTGACCAGACTTATTTTCGAACTGAGCAAAAACATCATTCTTTGAGTTCAATCCCATATGCCAAATTTCAGTCCAGAATGATTTTTTTACAACTAAGTTATAAATCCCTGAAAACAGGGGGAAATAATGGAAACACTGACTACAATATCATAAATAAAAACCTTCCTCTGAAGGATTTCCAAGATTTCCAGTTCATAAGAAGTTTAATGTTTCAATTGAGACTTACACCAAACTTCAAATAATGACACATTTCAAATTTGTACTCTAAGCAGTATGAATAAAGTAAATTTATTCATGATGTATTACTGGTAACTGTTTATGTCCCAGAAGTGAAAAACACCAAGCTCAAAGGCAGCATGATAGCCTATATCCTGTAAAACCACACATTTATTTCCAAGGCTTCACTACAGCCAGAACGCAACCAATGCCATACTCCATTCAGTAAGAATGCTTCTATTATAAAATAAACAGTACATTTTTCATATCACTGTTTTTTATGTGAATTTTGCATTCATTTTTTTTTCTCCCACAAGATAATTTTGTATAAATTTATTCTTTCTTCCCTTAGCCTTAACCTACAGAAACAGCTGTTCCACTTCTGTCTTCCTGTGTTGCAAGGAGTGTGCTTACTGAACAAATACTGTTATCATATGGGAGTGTTTCTGTTCTGGAACTGCTGATTTCTCTCAGGTTAAGTAAGGTACATGATCTAATCACTAGCAACAGTTTTCTGAAATTTTTGATTTTCATCCACTACTGCAAGGCAGGCCTCAATAATTAACAAGCAGATATCACTAGTTCTATTGATTTTCAGTAGAGTGGGAGTAAAATTTCTTTCTTTTTTTGGTAACATCTAAACCAATATTGTTTTGATCCTATACTGTTAGCCCTCTATGATCTGGTACCATTCACATTGTGTCTTGCTACTCTTACCAATATCATATTATATTTGGTCCAACTAAAGAAAAAGTAATATAAAGAATTTGCATAATGATTGCAGCTTCAGACTTGAAAACAAAAACTCTGAACTATTCTGCCTTTGGCAAAACAGTGCTTAAATTTGTCTGTTGTAACAATAAGGCTGCTCTAAGGTGACAGCAGAGAAAAGGCAGACCACAGCTCAGTTCCCCATACTGCACAGAAACATTAAAGTTGGGAAAGCTCTCTAAGACCATCAAATCCCACAGCAAACCAGCACCACCATGTTCACGTCCAAGCTGTGTTACCAAGCACCATGGACATAATTTTTTTAACACTTCCACCACCTCCCTCAGCAGGCTGTTCAAATGCCTGACCACCTTTCACTGAAGAAACTTTTTCTAATATCCAGTCTAAACCTCCCCTGGCACAGTTTGAGGCCATTTCCTCTTGTCTTGTCACTTGTTTCTCCTTCTTCAAGCACTCACCATGGAAAGAAAGCCAGTTAATTCATCTGTCTTTGACCACTGACAAGACAGGAAACCCAGGGCAACAAGACTCTGATCACAAGCACTTCAGCGAAATATCTAAGAAAGCTGGAGTGACCTTGAACCCACTGAACTCAAGTGGATGATTAGAGAGGCACTAGAGCAGCTTCCGAGGTGTGTCCCAACATTAGGAAGGTATTTCAACTCAGTGGTTAGTACAAACTATA
Organism: Ifrita kowaldi; assembly: GCA_013398055.1. NCBI lineage: Eukaryota > Metazoa > Chordata > Aves > Passeriformes > Cinclosomatidae > Ifrita > Ifrita kowaldi. The sequence continues at coordinate 19,740 of VZRS01002624.1, read as the reverse complement.
CTGGAATGCCAGCTGCCCTACTGGCTTCTCATTACTCTATCTTTCTCTAGTTCCGTTTCAAGTCCTCACAAACATTCATACTGTCATTACTGATTGTCATTGTGAGAAAAATTACTATCCTTATGCTGAAAGGTGTTTCACAACAGCATATTTGGAAACCAATTGAAGTGGTCTGAATAGAAATCCAATGTGCTTGCAGTCAGCTGCAAATTCCTTTTTCCCATGTCTTTTCCTTTCAGCATTTCAAAATTAAATGTAACCATTCTTCCCTTGAAATGTGCAATGATTCTTTATTGTTATTCATTGCCTTTTATCGGGATCTTCAAGCAGTTTAAAGAAATCAGCATTTTCTAACATTTCTGAGGTATGCAGATAGGATTTTCAAAACAGTGGCAGATATCTTTCATGTTTATAATTAGAGGAGTAACTACCTTATGGTTTTGACTTGGCCATCTGTCTTATGTCATCACCAATATTGCAGAACATCAGAACAGGATATGAGTCTGTCCCTCCACTGTCACATTTACAGCTCAGTTTATTAATGAGCACATACTTTCATTGCAATTTAATCTAGTATTCTCTACAGCAAACCATGGTGATGGACACATGGCTCAGGTACTATCCTTCCTTGCCTCCTGTTGGGGAAGTAATCCTTTAAAAAGAGATAGCAAAGACATCTGTGTGCTGTAATGCTTTAAGCTACAACAGCTAAATCTGCCAGTACTTGTCTCTCAGTGCCCACATTGAGTTTGGTGGGGTTTGGATTAGCCCTTAAATAAGGAAACTGCAGTACAGGGAATTTATTTGATCTGTCTGAGGTCACACAGAAGCTTAGTGACAGAACTGGTGTAAAACAAAGGAAGAAATGCCAGAATAAGAAAAGGCAAAGATAGTAGTTAAGCAACCATTTACTTTCCAACAATATGAAGAGAACATTTCCTAAGCAGTATAATATTTTTATCGACATGGTTAAACTTTTTTTTTTTTTCTAATACACACAAAGTTGAACTTTGCCCCTTAGTTAACAGGATCATTACCAATGTCATCGAGTTCACCACACATATATGTTCCTTTTTTCAAACACAGAAAAGTTATGTGCAGCAGTAAGGAAAGGGTAAAAATCACAGCTGATTTTGGCCAAAGCTTAAACTTCTAACTGAAAGCGGAAGCACTGAAGCCTGCCCTTTCACAAAGACTTATCTTCTGCAACAAAAGCAAAATTCTCTACTTTTAGCACTACGCCCCTCTCAAGTCATTTATAGAGCAAACATGCCTTATTATATTTATACTTAAACTACTTGCATTCAAAATATACTTATTTTATTCTAAATTAAGCCATATGCTGCTGGTGATTAAAAAAAGTTCTTCCTCCAGCACTGAAATAGATCAAAGTGAATGTTCATTTATGTAAATGACTGTAAAGTTGCTTTTTCTCCAGCTGATCATTTCTTCCTATGTAGATCTGATGATCTGCTTCTGAGAATAGAACTTATTAGCAACACTAAATGAAAAAAAAAAAAGACATCTTTCAGCAGGAGCCTCCTCTTTGCCAAACATCCCAGGGTTTGTCTCCAAGGACTTTAAAAGAAAGGAAAGAATGAAGAACGGAAACCATAAAGCATGCATTACTGCTATTATCTAATTGCTGAATGAATAGCGCAGTTGTTTAGTCTGATTGCACTAAGCTAGTTATCCACTGCAAGCCTCATTGACAAAAAGGGAATCTACACAAATTATAGGGAAATTCAAGCACTAAAGGAATGTTTTGGTTCAGAGGTTTGCAGTGACTATTGGCTTTGGTTCCTGGCATAGTTTGCCTTTGCCATATGAACTCTGTTGGGCTGGGTCAGCCCAAAGCTTTCCAAAAAGCCTGAGAAGGGGACAGACTTCCTTGTCATCTGTATCCCATAAATAAATTAAAGTGATGTTCTCCAGTTAGAGTTTGTTTCTTGGCAGGCTAATCTGCAATCAGAGAAAGAAAAGCTTTTCATTTGTGGACTCTAACTAAAGGAAGGAAGTTTTTGTATGTGTATTCACCAGAGACCAAAATATTAAAAAGTGGAAGAGGAAAAACATATGTTGCAGTCCTCCAAAAATAAGTGGATAAAAAAGTTGCATTAGAAGCATGCACTCAATTGATAATGTTGTAAAACAAAGCATTCCTTTACAAGGAGCAGGCAAAATAGTTTCCCCACTACCACCTTATTACAGCATAAGAACAGGTTTTTCAGGCACTTTTTTCCCCCTAATTTATACCCTTTATACAGAAATAGAAAAAAATGAAACAAACGCCAGGTTCCAGTGGGCTTGCATTGTCGCTCTTATCATATTGCAAAATGCATGCGTGCAGAATGACAGGGATATGGATCACCCTGCCCTGCTACTTCTATCACAATCAAGAAGTAACTGCAGCAAGTATGAGCAGTGACAAGAGTATATTCAGCACACTCTTCTGAATACTTTATTTCAGTCAGAGGAGACATTGTGGCACACAGCAGCTACGCTTCTCCTCCTGCAGCCTACTGCAAAGCTTCATCAGACTCTCTTTCCATGTAACTACTAGCATTCAGGCTCATCTCTCACATTCTCAGACTATTTCTTTCAAATTTTTGTGCACTTCTTGTGTTACTGAAGTAAACTTTCTGTATCTATTAATTCCCTCTTAGTTAAATAGTTAAGTCTCTATGAAACCTTATTATACCCACCAAAATAAGCAGATCCCTCTTTTTTTATTTTCTGCACTGAATGATTGCAAAATAAAATCAAAGCAGGAACATGGTAAGAGGGTGCAGTTAGAAAAAAGCATTTTTCTAGACAGACTTCTGTGAGTCTCTGATATTTGTAGAAAGCGTTAACACTCTGCTCCCAGGTCACGCTTCCCTATTCTGGGGACACCCTGTGCCTGGCACAGCTGATAGGGGGCCCTACTCTCCATTGTCCAAAGCAGTGACACCTGTGTTACAGATACTGCAGAGTGGCAGGTGAGACTGGGACTTCACTTGAATGAGTCACACAAAACAAGTAACAGAAATGCTTAATGGTTATTGACTTATAATGCCAAAAATATCTTCTGCTAGCATGACTTCCTCTGTCTGGAAAATGAGCGTAAGCTTTGCCAATGAAAGACCTGTTTAGCTGCAGCTCCAGCATAGCCATAGCAGCCACACCAAGTCATTCTAAATGACAGCAAGCTTTGAGAGCTGTTTCTCTTGACATCTGTATCAACCACTATAACATACCTCTGGGGATAAGTAGTATTTGAATATTAGCTGCATTGTATTTGGAAATGTTTTATTGTCTCAAATTTGGAGCCTCTTTAAACTACATTATAAAATGCATTACAGAAAACTGAGAATTAAATCAAATTTAGATCCTATTAAATTCAAGTTAATGGAAGATGCACTACTGGCTTTACTCAGATCCCAACATGACCACAGATGTCTCATTTTCTTTCCAAACCCTATTGTCAAAAAAATTTAGTTTCTCTTTATTCCCACAAACCAGAAATAACAATCAAAGTATAATGATTATAACCAGGAACTGACAATGAATATACAACTACAGAATTTTACTTTCCTGTGTTTCCATTTGCAGGTATATTCATGTCAGTTCTCCTTTCTATATCCAGTTGAGACAACTGGTATTTAAATATTTATATCCGCCAGAATCTTTCTGTGTAAATTGTTTGTCTTTGAAATTACCTTGTTCATTCAAACAAAGTTTCAATGGGATAGGAAAGCATGGCTCTTAAGGGTCAGGTATGGAAATTGAAAGCAATTAGCTGTAGGTGCTGGCTCTCCAAATGCCTTACAGACCACCAAGCACATATTCTGCACTTAACAAGGAAGAATTAATAATTAATCTTAAGTTTTTGGCAAGATACAATCTAGGCAAGAGCTTAATGCATTTGAACCACTGCTCCCCATTTTGGAACAGGGAATTGGATTTCTGTCTCTCTCTGGCTGACACTGCAGAGTCAAAAATATTTCTCAGGGAACTAAAAGTAGTGCTGGTGATGCTGATGTTTTCAAGAGAAGGGTCTGATGCAGACAATCATGGTTAGGATATATCTCCTGTGCTGCATGACATCATTTCCTCACGTGTATACTCCAACAGCAGCTGCCTGACTTCCTCCCTCAGCAGTTTGGAGTTAGCAGTTTCTTTAACATGCCCTGGCTCATGATCCCAAAGGTTTGGGGCTGAAAGAGGATGCTTTCTGAAGGGTTTTCTGTGCCTCTTACATAAGCTCTGAGTAGCTCTGAGTGCCGCCTTCATGAAAGGGTGCTTGGTACTTCAGGGTATGACATTTCTCAGACTCAAAATCACTTTTGCTTTCAACTCTCCCCTGGACCTTGCTAAAACCCTTTTGCTTCAAATCCTCTACCACATATTGAACTGCAGGGTTTGACTGAAGGTTAGTTTTACCTTCCCATGGTAAAAGTGAGAAGCACAAGACTTTGCATCCACAGTGCCAGTGGAATTACTATTGCCTTACCCCTGGCAACCTGCCTCCCGAAAGAAAAGAGAGACAGAAACTGCATGTCTATGGAAGGAGTGAGAGGTGGAGTTCTGGGGAATTCCATCATCTCCTTTGTCCTGCTGATAGCTCCTCTGGGATGGCTTCATCTCCTGAGCCTCCTTCGTCCTCAACCTCGTGTTTATCTGAACACGCTATGAAAGAATAAAGGAGGGAAAAAATTCCCATTATGACTAGCAATTAAAGGCTTCTAGGTTTGCACATATTGACAGGGATCATCACTGCCTCAGCACTTCATTTTCTGTGCCAGTTGGACTCTACTATAGCCCTCAAACGTTTGAAAAAGTTTTTCCTCCCTATGCTTGCATTCCCATTTTAATGGTGAATAAAATGCTTCTCAGAGTAACCAAAGGAGTTCAGTAGCACAGCCATGACAGTAGAAGAAACATCACTTCAACCTCTGTCACGTCACATAATGAAAAAACCTTGTTTACACTGACTCAGCATCACATGAAAACTCTAGTAGAGTACTAGGAATACCATCCCTTGTACATTATTTTACACACAAATATCCTTTTCAGCAAAGCCTTTTGCTGTTCAAATTAATCTGAAAAGCCTGAGTTATTACTTTGTAGTAGACCATGTTTTACAGTATACCATATTTTGTAGAATACCATATTTCTCACATTTTTTGGTCAAAAAGGAACAATTACAGAGTATGTACAGCCCAGAATTATATTCAGTTTTCTCAGAAAAAGGTTTCTAATTGCTGTCTGAGCTACAGAAAGGAATATACGACTGACAATTTTGGTAGTTAGGTAAGTGCTAGCCAAATTTATGAACTCTGGGATACACCATTAAAAATCAATACATTAAACTTGATCCTTTCCAAATATTCAGAGAGCTTTTGCTTCCACTTCTGTGTGAAAATTAAAGAGAAAACCTTATGAGGTTAAACATATCTTTTACCTAATTGTATTCATTCATATCTGTTATTAAGATACAGTCTTTTTGTTGAGACCTATGACCAAAAAACTCCAACAACATCCAAAGAGGTGGAACTTTGCTGTCTCAGCAGCTAAAGACCTAATTTCCCCAGTCTGCTTCTGAAGGGCAATGTGACTTGGGCATGTTAACTAATCTCTGGCATCTCCGTTTTTTGATATGTGTAGTGTTATCCATTTCTAGACTCCTTTGAGACTTACAAACAAGAGAAGGTGTAGCATGTATGTTAAGTATTATTAATCTAATTTAAACAAAATTACCAAACAAAAAATTCAAGTATGTTGGTTTTTCTACTTAGTGCTTGTATTCCAACCTGAAATTATCCAGGGGCACATTCGTCCAAGATGCTACCTCATATTTTGCAACTTAAAATGACTCCGTGATGATAGATCAGATATCTTTTGTGCACCAAATGTAAAGAATTGCATTTATCTAACTGATTCTGCTCTCAGTTTTGAGTTTGGGAGTAACAAAGCCAATATAAACTTAGTGCATAGTTCAGTAATTAATTGTTTGGAAACAATTCATTGTAAATACTTTTGTATTTATAGCTACTATGAAACAATGAAGATAACATCTGAGAAGGCTCCAAGTGAAGCAGGAAGACGCTGCAAAGGATGTGCCATTGTCATTATTAATAAAGCTTGTGTCTGACTGCAGCACAAGGTGCAGAGATTAGTATCAGTTGTGTCCCTGGAGGGACGAGACAATGCAGAGCTGTAGTGAAAAGAAGAGCAACACACCCTTCTGAGACAGTGTACGTGGATGATGAAGCGTCTTCATGGTTCATTCTGTCCCATTTGCACAAATGTCAAGGCAAAAAATACCTTTGCTATTCATTTCTAAAAACCTAGCACAGCATGTCTGTAATTTTGTATGGATTCCCAGAACAGATCTTTTGGCCAAAATGTATTTATTCAGTGTCAGAAGAAATGCTTCTTTTACTTGTACATTAACACCACAAGCTTGCATTTTGACTTTGTTAATGAAGTTAAAAATGCTCTTTCATGGAGACACACTGGACAACAAATTCTGAATAACTTGCAATGCCTTCAGAAAACATCTACAACTGTATTAAAGAATGTTCTTATAGGACAAAACAACAATAAATAAACCAAAAATAGCAAGGCTGATGAGTATCTCTTCCTGATTTTCCAAAAATGGGAAGATTTAGTGAAACTAAACCGGATGACAAAAACATTACTATTTCTGAGAATAAACTGCAATCCAGTCCCAATATCTAGAAGCGGAAATTGCTAATGCTGTGAGTATACATTTTTTTACCCTCCGTATAAACAAGGCTTAAAGAGGGACAGGATGTGAGCACACCCATCCTCTGGTGAGTACACTAAATCATCATGCAATTTTTTTGCTCTAGATCAATAAATCTCAAATTCTGTAGACAAATAAATACAATAGGGAGGCTAGGAATGAGCTCTTAAGGGTGGCAGTTTCTTAATCCAACAGCCAAAACAGAAAAACTCACTGTTTGCTCAGTGGCTTCTCCAAGGTCACCCATGCTCTGTCTAGAGTGTCAAAACAAGGAGAGATCTCTGGCTTTAGTGGCACTGACTGACTTGCACCCAGATTGATAGTATCATCCTTTCCATAGCACATGTGTCTTGGAAAGGTTGACATAGTTAGGAACAGAGCCAGAGAACTAGTGCAGACAATCAGGGGTTATTTTAAGATAGGATTTTTAAGGAATAACTGCTCCGAATATGTAATAATAATGATTACAAACAAAAGGGAACTAATCGTTTGAGGTGTGCTTTGTCTAAAAATATTAATCCAATAAAGTCATGTTTCAAAGGCTAAAACAAGGCTGATCATTCAGTCTTCTATACAATCCTCTCACAGCAGCCTGTAATTCCCTGAAATATAAATATTTATACATAAATATATAGATACACGTATTGACTTGCAACAAAGGGTTGTTCTTCAACTTTCTCTTTGACAATCCTTTGTTTGGCTGCATAGACATAACATTTGTTCTTGTGAGAGTCCATGCAAAAGATAAGGTATGGTACAAAAACTGACAACACCTACATGGCAAAAATATTTGAAAGGACAATTAAAAAAAAAGAGAGCATATGGAAATACACTGTTTGTACCTCACTCTGCATGCTATAATGTACACCTTATTTCAGTTTTTCCATTGCAAGGTACCTTCTCTCTACTGTTTGACATACCTAACTTATAATTTACAGAAAACATACCTATCAACGTCTTACACAACATTCAAAAAGGAATAATTATATTGAAATTCTTGATTAGTGTGGCAGGGACTGTGTCTCACATGATGGGATACAGAAAATCCTAATATCTTGTCTTATTCTGCTCTCCTATTCCTGTGTCTCCTTCTCCTTAAATTATCAGTTATTGTCATCAATTATCTTGCCTTCCCTGTGCTTCCAAAGTCCCCTTTCCTGTGGTTCATCCTCCCTACCGCACACCCAATCTTCCTGTGGCCAAATTCTCTTCCCCCTCCTCTCTTGCACTTCTTCAAGTCATCCCCAACTCCCTGCTCCCTACACACCATCACAGCCCAGTTAGTCCTTTAATCCTTTCTTTTCCAGCTCTCAGCCTTTAATTGACCTTCCTATAGGAACCGTTGCCAACCACCACTTCCCCTTCCCTCTCCTCCTCTGCCTCTTTTGCTGGTCAATCCGGGTGGGAGAGGAGGAGCAGGAGATGAAAATGGGCGACAGCCTGTCTCCCTGCCAGGTGGCCATGTGGAGGCATGGGGCTGTGCAGTGCCGGTGGTGGGGGCTGAAAATCTGCTGAACACATGAGAAGCTGGGAACATTCGAGAAAGGAGGCGATCCACAAGGGGGACCAAATTTAGACATCATCAGCGCACATCATTTGGCAAACTCATAGATGCTAAAAATTGAAAAGCAGGGGGAGGAAGCTGAGTTCCTGCTAAGTCATCTTGTGCAAAATATGTGCCAATCACCACCGGATTCTAAATCACTACCTGATCCTAACAGTAGCACTTTGTAGCTGCTTTGCATTTAGTTCTCCATACTCCGAGAGAACCCAGGCTCATGAAATACGCATATACTTATAATAATATATATGCGTTTAATAGATTGTGGTTAACTCTTCTTTAAATTTACAAAAAGGGCTTTACTTACCTGTCACAGAAAATGACACTGTGTCCTTTTCCTCTAACTGAAACATAACATGCCTAAGAGGATTGAGAGTTGGTTTTCGGGTTTATTTATTTTTCTTTTTGATGAGAGGTGGTTTGGAATGAAATAACTTCTGACAAGCTCTTTCCTTTTCATTTGTTCTTATTTGGTGAGGGTGCGGGGGTGGGGGAGGTGAAATCTGCATCAGTAGATTTTGTTTTGACAGTAAAAACTCTTTCCCCAAATGAGAAAGAAGGATGTTGGAAATTAAGATTAGTCTCGCATGTGTGGACAGACCATACAGTTATCAAGAATTATTCCATATGCAGAAGTAACATATATTGATATGTTTAATTTGTTAACTGGCACCCAGTCAAACCTCAGAGCCACCCAAGGTAGAGAAAAATATAACCAACTTGCTGATTCTTAGCCAATCTTGCTTTATTCTTCTTTCATTCAGAGGAAAGGCCTTTCAAAAACATTTCATTTCTCTGCTACATGTATTCATATTCTCTTTTGATATTCATTCAGTTGCATAGCAAAGAATTTTATGCTCAGCCATAGCAAAACGTGTACAGACAAGCTCAGCAGGACTTTTCATGTTGCGCTGTCAACACTGCACAATGCCAGCCCTTTTTAAAATATAAGCTTTATTCAGAAAAAAGTTCAGACTTTCAGAGCAATTAATATCTAGTGATAGCAACTGAATTGGATGCTTTGCCTTACATTATAAGGTTAATGGCTTGCAGAAACACTGATTCTGGGACTGGAGGTACCATGAATATAAATGTGTGATATACACGAATTTCTAACAATTATTAATCCCAGAGCTATGATTTTGAGATCTTCTTATATATTTCAATGAAATACTCTTGAGCCTATCACATCCCTCCACATACTTCTTAAGTAGGTAATTGTTTGACACAGAAGATTAATTCAGTAAAACACAGATACAAAAAAAATTCCCTGGTGTAAAATCTCGAAGGATCTGATTTACTGTGTAGCACCTTTGTCAAACAAAGGGTTTATTTCTCAACATGCCCTAAATATTTTCTGAAATCAAGAAACTCAAAATGAAAATAACGGCTAATTTGACCAAAGTGTAATTCTTTCCCACAAAAGAAAACATCAGTCCTCCCACTTGCACAGAAAGCTAGAGATTTGCCATGACCTTCAAAAGAGCTTTGGTGGATTGTGTGTGAATATAGGTCTATATGCTTGATACTGAAGAGCATTTGCAGCTCCAAAATGTTCTTCATAATATTTACAGTCCAGCATATACTCATAAGAGTCAGTATAAAATTTTTCTGCTATCACAAGTACAAATTAATTCCTGATTAACATCTAAATATGAAAATGAAAATGAACTATGCATGTTAGATAACATAACATTTGAAAAGGTTAGTAGAAAATAAAAGGAATGGTGAACTGCACAAAAAAGCAGCTGAACCCTAGACTAAGTATGACTGTAAGAGACAGGTGAAATCCTACAGCCACAGGGTACCAAAAATAAACAGATGCTGTTCAAAGAACAGTTTGAATGGACTGAGTAGGCTTACGCCTTCTGTAGTAGACAAATATTCCTTCCTTTCTGAAGGAAAATACGCATAATTTCAAACAAAGAAATTCTAAAATTCTAAAGAAAGGCGTTTTCCTAAAACATTTTAAGGGTGGTAACACTTGTGAATACTTTCCACTGTATATGCCAGCGCCATGAATGACTACACAAACAGGAAATTGCTGAGGACAGGTAGTGCTACCATGTGCACTTTTCCCTTCCCAAAAGAACTATGGGAACCATTCTATCCATTATGTGGACCCCCATCAATATTTATGTTTTTCACATCGATATATAGTTTTCTTATGCCGATGCATAACTTTCATTCCTTTAATTATAAGGTCATTGATTGCAAGAGCTTACTGGCCACTTTCCAGGCCCTCATAAAGCACACATATCCATCAAAGACATGTTTTTCAACTTTCTTTAGAAGAAAAAAATCACAGAGTTTGAGATGTATAGTCTCCCTCTAAATCAAATTTGCTTGATTAAAAACAATTGGACACTGTAAATTCCCGCATCTTAAGCTGAAATCATTGCTTATTGTATTTTGTGTTTCTAATAGAGATTAGTATAAGGCAAGGTATTGAAATATATTCTAAACTTTTTCTTCTGCACATACTTGTGCTGGCTAAGCCACGCTAGTGAAAAAATCATTTTCACCAGCATACAGACTTGAAGAAGATGTATGAGAAGGAGCTTAATGCTGTTGGGGTTTTTGTGTTGAGTTCAAATCAAATTTTCAAACAATGACAAAAACAACAAACAAAATCAAAGCATAGGTAATAATAAAACCCCCACAAACCCAACAAAAAACAAAAGAACATAAAACACAAACCACTAAGATGATCGTTTGTATAAAACAGTAGATCACAGACATTTGGAACTTTGGATGTGCCGGACAGAGGAAATATAACACAGGGCAGCTGGGGGTTTGGACAGGCTGGGTTTTGAAGCTGACATTTGATGAGATGAAGTCACTGAGAAACAGAATTGTCATGAAAAGCCTCATAATATCACAGGCCAACCCAAACCCAATGGCTATGTCTATGCTGGTAAATAAAACAGGGCCAGAGGCCAAAACAAAATGCGACTGTTTTTGGAGGTGGTCCCTGGAACAAATTAGACCCAGAACTCTGCCACATATTGACTCAGAAACAGTTGTTTGGAGAGATCCTCCCAGAGCCTGAGACTGAGCCAAAAATTAGGCAGTGCCTATGATAAAGTATCCAAAACTCTACTTCTCTTCCCCCCCTTCTTTTATTTAGTATACAATGACAATTTGTGCCATCTACCTAAATATTCGTTATGGTGGGAAGTGGTTATAATGTCATATAATCACTAGGATAGATGCAATACAGTCAAATGAAGGATTTCTTTGAGGTTTTACAGCCTAGAAGACAGTGCTATGTTATAGACAGCTTCAGCTGTCATTTCTGTTGGCCGCTGCTGACACAGCAAATGATGCAGTGTGGCTATGCGCTGAAAGTCAAGCTTCCCTGGAGCCTACTAGCCAAGCCTGGTGCATGTGAGTTTCCCACTTTGATGGGACAAGAAGCACCACATTTGTCTATTTCAGTTTTGAAAAAGTTCCCCCAACCACATTAACAAGGTATTGGAGGACATTTATAGAAGCATGAACAGACAGTCTCTCATTTCCTTCCTTCTCTCCTGCTTCTCTGGTTGCCCATCCCAGCAAAATAAAGAAAATACTTTTACAATGATTTTGGATTGGCAACAGACAGGACTAAAGACCTTTACCTAATGCTCTCCGCATATAGTCCCTAAACCAAAACTTTCTTATTCCTGTTCAGTTCAAGACCTTTTCATTACTAGGTCTTAATCTTGCATTGCTGGCTTGATGCCCTGGGGTAGGGATCCAGAAGTTCATGTAGGATGTCGGGCTTTTGTTAGCTGGAACAGCCTTCCTAAACTGAAGATTTAAAGTGGAGGCTCTGCCATGCCATTGAGAGCTCCATCTTGTGCAACACAAAGGGACTAGTTTTGAAACAATGCCATAGGAACAGCATCTTGTGCCAGATACTACATTTATTCAGGGTTACTTGAGCAGAAGTAATGAGAAGCATTAAAGCAAAGTTTACATAATGAAATGCAATATCAAACACGCTATGTACATTACTGAGAAGAGTAAAGATTGAGTTGTTTTGAACAAAACTTAGTCTGCTTCTTGAGAATGTAAAATTACTAGCAGACTGCAAAATTACCCCCTCCCCAATTTTAATGTTATTTTTCACCTAATATAAATACGTTTGATTGTGGCTCATTTTGACAAAATGACAAAAATCTCTTCTAAAATGTTTGCAATATTCTTTTTTGTAACTCTTACTCAGCCACCTGCTCTTAGAGAAGCCTGTAAAATATACATAGCCATTTCATAAGATGAGGAAAAAATATGATGGAATAAAAAGGCAAATCATCCACAGAGCAGAGTATCAACAGAAGTCAACAATACGAGATAGCAGAATTAAATAGTGCTTTTGGAAAATTGTATTCTGATTAACACCCTACACAGAGAACAAGGCTGAACACCTTAGTCTCCTTAGGGAACCTGCTTTGCACGAAAATGGGCTCAGATCTCCTTAAAACAAGGTGCTTTTAACGCACATCATGACTTCTGGTAAGGAATTCATGCCTGAAGGGAGTCACTGCCAGCAAATTCACATCAAAGAATCTGGAGGGTGAAAAGCAGAATTCAGAGCCTCTGTGACATATATGCTCTTTCTATGGATGGCCCCATAACCCATCTATGTAAAGAGCTACACCAGGGACCTCAAACCTGCTTGCTATAAAGCTTGCAGCAAGCCTAACTAGCCTTGAGCCAGAGAGAAGTTCCTTATATTTCCACCACTCTCTGTTATATGTGGCACTAATATGGCCATATGGAGAATATTACCTAAGCTAGGTAATTTATACATGGGAAAAAATATAGGATGACAGTCAATGCAGAGAGGACTTGACCTGTTCCAGAGGGAGGCAGGCAGCAGCTCTTCCCTCTCCGCTGAACACTTCCAGGGGTACAAAGCAGTTGATTTATGTCTCAGGGCATGATATGAAGAAGGAACCTGCTGGCTCTGGAATAGTGCCTGGGGTTTTTTCCTTACTTTTTCATTTACTGATCCAAGAAAACCTATTGTTTCTTCACATGTGCGGGGGAACCATGCTCATTGCAGGGGAGTTGGCCTAAATGACCTTTAAAGGTCCCTTCCAACTCAAGCCATCCTTTGATTCTGTGAATATGATTCCACATGGGGTATTTTGTCCTCAAATCAAATGGCTGTACCTCTTTCACAAGACTGTGTTCCCTGTTCAGTAAAAATATTTGAAAGCAAAGTATTATGATGACTGTTGTATGGATTATACACACATAGCCAAAGGATCTTTATCTTTCCCTTTGCATTGATTACCCATGATTGTAACAAACCTCTCAGCATTTGGCAGCAAAATCTGCCCAAGCTAAGAGAAAGTTGTGACCAGCCTCCCAGATGGGTGCAGCAGGAAGATGGGTCTCCCACCATGCTGCATCCTCAGGAAAGTACAGGTCTAGTTTTCCCCCACTTTTCCCCCCTCTCATTATTTCAGTCTTATATAGTAGCCAGGATCACCTCAGGCAAATGGTAGCACATGGCAAACCAAGGCAGAAAACTGGGCAGTGTCAGGAATCAGCTGCAGGATGGGTGCAGCATAGGACTGTGACGTTGCAAACCAGCTTGAAGAACAGGAAGAAACAGCTGCTCAAAACTACGTTCATGACCTTTCCATGGACAAAACCAGTGGGGAATAGGGGAATAGATGTATTCTATGAATGATAAGGGAACAGCCAAATGAAGTGCAAATGGGAAAGACAGACTGAAACACAGACTGGACAAAGACCAAGAGAAGAAATTACCAAAAAAAAAAAAAAAGGAAGAGGCAATTTAGACCCCACATATAGAAGAGGAGAAAAGCAAAGCTCTGTGCCAAGGCAGAATCCTAAAAAAGCCCACAGGAAAAGCAGATGGGAAATATGTGTGGAAACAGTGCTAACATCTGCAACAGGTGTGTTATTCTTTCGATATGAAGAAAAGAGTTCCAACCACATATGACCACAGCATAAGCACTGAAAGAGACCTGTCAGAAAGACAAAAAGGATAAGCAGTCCAAACTGATTAATTTGCATACAAGGAAAGTAGTTCAAAATATTACAAAAGCAAAACACGATAGAGAGCCAGGATGAAAAGGGCTGTCGTAACAAAGGTGTTGCTAGATTTAATGAGTAATTCTCCAGGAGTTCGAATCATCATAGTCCTTAAAAGAACAAATTACACCAATAAAGTATATTGATATAATATACAAGAAACTGCTTCTTCAGACAGTAAGGAAAAGAAAATTGATTGGAACTGTGCAGAAAGGAGCTTGCAGAAGACTTCCCAATGTCAGGCATGGGTGAAGAAAGTAAAATGCACATGCTGGAAGCCAACCAAGGGAAGATCCAATGGGGTAGGTTGGAGGGATTTGAATGCCCAGATCACTGGAATGCCTCCTGCCGCCGCAGCCAACTGTTTGGATTACACTGTCTCCCCTTATGCAGACAGGTTGCCAGCCTCTTTGGCTCAGAACTGGCAGGGCCTGTTAGGCAGGCTGCAAACCTTCAGGAGAAGGAGGGAAAGGGAAAGCTTTCACTTAATTTAAATAATCCGGCTTGTACTTCCAACATACAAATTAGGCAAGAGACTAAAATTGTTCTGAAGCAAAAGATGAAGGATAACAAGAATATAATGCCTGACGCAAATGTGTGGGGAAACAAGCAACAACTGGAAGGTGCTGTACTAAATAAAGGAGATTACGATCTGGAAAGACTAACTGAAACTTAGTGGGATAATTCCCTTGTGTTGAAAAGACAGGATGCAGTACACATGGGAAAGGCACAGTGGAGAAAATCAATAGGTGTAAAACATATTATATAATGCTTTCAAAGTACATATTTTATAATTTTGACAGTGACAACAGTAAAATGGTAAAATCTCAGGTAAGCATACAAGAAATTAAAGAAAAAAAAACAAAACAAACAAAAAACCCCTATAGCAAAAATTTCATGTATATCACTTAGGTCAGCACTCTGGAACAGAGCCAGGGAAGGCACAAACCTCTGACTGCATTTTAGTTGCTGAAGTCTCTAGATAATGTGTACAGATGCAAAACTGTCAAACACATATAGCGAATTCCAAAAACTAAAGATGAAGAGTTGGGTCAAAGTTTCAGCTGTTGGGAAGTGTGGCACTAAAACTATGAAATCAGAGCACTTGAATCCAATACAAGAAGAAAATAATTCAGAGAGAAAAAAGGTGTAAAGGAATCAACTCCACTTTCAGAAGCATTTTAGAGAACATAAAATATTGAATTTGGGATAAGAATAAATGCTTAAAGCTTATCTTTATGAAAAAACGTTGGGAACTTTTGGTGAAAATGCAAAAGGAATAAAACTCATCTGTGGAGGGGAGGAAAAAGATATAAGGCAAAGCAATGGTCAGAATGTCTTCACAAGGGCTATTCAAAGTACATATACAGGAAGGAGTAGCAGGAAAAGAATCCAAGGACTCTTAAATCTGAATAAGCCAAAGAGGGAAAAGGAGCATAACAGGACTTATATAGTTACTGAAGGGGGAAAAGAAGTGCAAAGGTAAAAAGAGAATCTACCTGTGAAAGAAAAAGAAGAGAAAATGAAATTTAAAGTGGAAAAATAAAACAAGATACCAATCTGAACTGTGCATCTTATTTAGCATTAAAAAAATTACAAGCAATTTAGAGCCAACCCCGCCAAAATCATCCTCAACTGTTTGGAACGGGTCCAGAAAAGGACCACGTTGAGACACATAATGTACTTTTGAAGCACTCAAGAATCAAGAGTAATCAAAAGACCTATCTTTGGCATAGAATGTAGGAAATTTAGGGTGTGGTTCACAGGATCTATCTTGGGCAATAAAGGCACCAATATCTTTGAGCCAGTCCCTCTAGGTTTTTCATGATAAAGAAATACAGGAAATTACCTGTCCTGATTTTGGCTGGCAAAGAGTTTTTGTGTTTTTTGGTTTGGTTTTTTTTTCACAGTAGCTGGTATGGGTCTGTGTCTTGGATTTGTGCTGTACATAATGTTAATAATACAGATATGTTTTCATCATTGCTGAGCAGGGCTTACACAAACTCAAGACCTATTCTGCTACTAACACATCCCCACCAGCAAGTAGTCTGGGGGTGCACAAGGAGCTGACAGGGGACACAACCAGGACAGCTGACCCCAAATGATCACAGGGACATCCCATTAGCATATGTTGTCATGCTCAGCATAAAAAACTAGGGTAAGGAGAAAGAAAAGGAGGATGTTCAGAGTGATGGCTTTTGTCTTCCCAAGTGTGCTGGTTTTGGCTGGGGTAGAGTTAATTTTCTCCCCAATGGGGCTGTGTTTTGGATTTGTGTTTAACACAGGGTTGATGATACAGAGATGTTTTTATTGCTGAGCAGAGCTTACACAGAGCCAAGGCCTTCTCTGCTTTTCATGCGGCCATGCTGGTGAGGAAGTTGGGGTGCATGGGAGGAGACACAGCTGGGATAGGGGACCCCAACTGACCAAAGGGATATTCCAGACCACATGGCATCATGGGCAGTAAATAAAGTGAGGGGGGTAAGAAGGAGGAAGAAGGGATGTTTGGAGTGATGGCATTTGTCTTCCCAAGTCACTGTTATGTGTGATGGGGCCCTGCTCTCCTGGAGATGGCTGAACACCTGCCTGCCCATGGGAAGAAGTGAATTAATTCCTTGTTTTGCTTTGCTTGCATGCATGGCTTTGCTTTACCTGTTAAACTGTCTTTATCTCAATCAACAAGTTTTCCACCTTTGACCCTTCCAATTCTCTTGCTGACCCAGTGGTGGGTGAGTGACAGAGCAACTGCCTGGTAATTGGTTTCTGGCTGGGGTTAAACCACAACACCAAGTCACTGTTACACATGATGGAGTCCTGTTTTCCTGGACATGGTTGAACGCCTGCCTGCCCATGGGAAGTGGTGAATGAATTCTTTGGTTTGCTTTGCTTGTGTGTGCAATTTTCACTTTTCCTATTTAACTGTCTTTATCTCACCACATGAGTTTTTCCTTTTACCCTTCCAACTCCACCCTCCATCCCACTGGAATGGTGTCTGAGTGAGCAGCTCTGTGCAGCTTAGATGCCAGCTGGGGTTAAACCATGACATAAACTCTGCATAATAGTGTTGGCTTCTGGAATAACTTCAGACACATCCAGAGATACCTACTTTTCTCCTGGGGGTATAAAAAACAGCCTAATTTAGATTTAGACATCTAACTTGTGCATGCTTCAAGTCATATGAGACAAATCCCACCCTTGCTCTCTTAATATTAAGAAATCTAGGAGGATGAATTAATGCATGCATGTGATATGTGAAGTTGATTCCAAAATAAAAGAAAATTCAAAAATTCAGATGACAATTCTTTAGCTCTGGTTTTTGTGAATGGTAAAAATAGCATATCATCTTTATGATAAGAGCATTCATATTGGGTCTGGACAGTGTACTCTTTTGGTCTGATATTCTAACATGTGCTCAGTTCTACTCTAATCCTGCTCTCTCAAAGCTCCATGGTAAGCACTGAATATAAGACTTCTTCACACTGAAAAATACAAGTACACTTTGATAAATGCAAGTGTGAGATCCTACTCTCTTTGATGTTGATGACAAAATTCCCATGAACTTCACTGTGACTAAGATTTCACCAGAAAAGTGCATAGAATGATGTAGGCCTGTTTAAGAGAGCAAAATTGAGAATAAGGACAACATTAACAAAGATGAATGTTAGGCCCATCATTAGGAAAATATGCAATACTGAGTTTTAATAATCTCTGAAATGTAAGTGAAATAAATATCTTGCTAGAAATGCTTAATGTTGACTGGTTAAACCAACAGAAAAAAATAGAAACATTGGTAGAAAAAGTTTATATTGGCAAGGTGAGAAAATGAAAGACCTAGAAGGTATTGTCACTGTCTAATCTCTTCAATCAAAGGGGATGAAATGGGAGAACATAATCCTAATTGCTTTCAGAAGTTTTAGATTGTATGTGTTACAGTGATGTGAGCTATTGAAAGAGTGCATTTTGAGAAGTATTTTGTAGTAGGAAGAAAATAAAGATTTAACACCTTTAATGGCACAGTGCTGGGAACACGAGGGAGCCATCGATATAAATGAAAACATGATGCACTTCTACTGGAAGATATAACCACTTCAAACATACCATCACCACAGTGGGCCCTGTCATCTCCAAAATGGAGCAAACCTATTGGCCACAAGCTGCTGGAAGAAATGTGCAGGAGACCTGTGTCTCAGGTTGACTGAGGCTGTATTGTATGTATGTGTGTGCGCCATGCTTTTTTCTGATGCCACACCAAACTGCTTTATCTTCCCGGCAATCGTTCTCTTCTAATGAAAAGGACAGCATAATCCGTTTCCCAGCAGATCTGACAGAAAAACTGGTATTACCAAATTTTTGGAACTCCAGTCTAAAATTACCAATTTTAATTTCATGCATTCTGCTCAATTTGAAATGAATTTATTAGAACACTGCATTACTCAGCACTATAACTGTTAAAAAAAATTCTGAGCTTTATAAAATCCTATTCCTTAAGGAAAAGAAATTTTTTAAAGATTTTTTATAATATAATCTGTATAGTATTCACCTTGCAACTAAGGTAACATCTGCATGATGAGCACTATTCACTAGTAACCAGTAATCTAAAATTAACCATTTCACTATGGACTCAGAAAACGAATGAAAGTCCACCTCAATGTGCCTATGTTTATAAAATACTACTGTGGTAATCGTTTATTTTATTAGCAATGTGAGCCCGTGAAAAACATAGGGAAAAATTAAAATGAACTACCATTATGAGAAAATAGGTATACTTTTATATCTGTGCTTTCCATTACAAATAGAACATTCACTTCTTTCCTAAGACACAGAAAATGCCCTTTCATTTCTTTGCTCTTTATTTTTGTAGGTACAGCAACTCTAAAAGAATATTTAAGGCAGTAACTATCTCAGTGTCACAGCACTGTGGGTGAGAGGAAAGAGCATTTAAAAGACTGGAAAGAAAAACGAGTGATAGTGTCTTCCCACTCATAAATATATACTGAATTTCTTTACAGTCAGGCAAGACTGTAACCCCTAAAGCTGTGACACCTACAGCTGCCACCAATGTCAACAAGAGATAGAGAGAACATAAGGACAAGAATGTCAAAACTGCAACACATTTGCAAACAATTAATAATCAGCAGTATGAAATAACACCTAGGAAATGTCAAGCAAGAAGAAAATCAAAGAACATAATCTATGCTGTGTATTAAATGTGTCAGAGGCCCCAAAGGAAAAAAAGTATGTAATCATAGTTGTTGTAAAGGGAGTGTTAAGGTTGTCAAGAAAAGAGAGCTCCTTTACTTTAGCAGGCTTAATTTTTGTTCCTTGCAAATTTCACCAGTGGGGCTCTTTTGTTGGGTTTTGTTGGTTT
>VZRS01002622.1:353867-392376 GCA_013398055.1 Ifrita kowaldi | reverse complement strand
ACATATCACGATAAAAGTGATAAACATGTAACACACTACTGTGTGCAATTTCATCTAAGCAACCTGAAGTTGCTGCTGAAGTTCACAACTTTTCAAAGCCCATTCCAGCATGAGCTTCTGGGAGGTCTTGGCTAGGCAGCCAATATAGCACACAACATTTGTTGCTTTACCAAGAACATTAAGACTAAAAAATGTTAATTGTCTCCCACTGTAAAGTAGGCAAAATAAACTTGAGAGTGAGACAGTTTCAGAAGAAGGAAACATAGCAAACATAGCATCTGTGAATCATTCTTTCTAGTTCCAATGGAAAACTTGATTGTGTGACCATAAAGAAATCATCCTTTTACAACTCATCTCTTTCAATTTCACAAGAACTTGTAACTACAGTATCTAGCACAAACAGATTAGTTCTTTTAAACTCATTTTAACAGTCTGTTGTTTGCTTCTGTTGACTTCAAATCTTTCCAGTGAAAATCCTGCATGAAACAAAACACATTTTGTAAAAGCCAGTGCTCTGAAATAGCTGATGCTGTTAGATGCCAAATAGAAGTGAGTTTCAGAAGCTTTAAATAATTGATGTTTTTCTTTAAATACAGCTAAATTATGTCAGCCATTTGGTTTTGAACTAAAGACACTTACTGGAACCTCCTCTGCACCTCAGGAAGTTTAACAACCAGAATTTTGAAACAGAACTGAAATAGTAACAGCAGGCTCCTCCTAACAGATGTTCACATTTACAATAAAATAAAAACTTTCTTCTGTGTTTCCTCTCTTGAACAAAAATATAAGTTGCAGAAAGCAGTATTCATGTTTACATCATGGGGAGAAGAATCCTTAAATTCTACACAGGTTGGAACTAAGACATGTTGCTGGTCTGGCTGCACCACAGACTGGCTCTGGCATTTCAAGTCAGTTGTTTTCTTATGCTTACCCTCCTAAAAGGGAACATTAGGTCCTATTTTTAAGGTGGCATTACAACAGTAAGCTAACAGCTCTTTCAAAATCCCAGTTCAACAGGAACATATGCAATGACAGCTAAAGGACTCCAGATTTAATAAATGACTGTGATGGATTTTTACAAAATAAAATAATCAGTATTTTGACATCTCACAAACATTTAAATGAAAATAAATAAAAAAGAAACCAAGCTGATGTTCAAGTTCAAAAGAGTTTAACATACACAATGTCTTCTCACTGTATTGCTTCTACAGCTTAAGTATGGAATTTTACATAAATAAGGTCAAGAAGACTAAGACTGCCAAATGGCAGTGAAATAACTGGTCACAGCAGAAAAATCAAACGTGTCTTGTTGCTGCCACAAACAGCAGATCCTTAAAAACACAGTCACCCCAAATCTTAAATTTTTATTTTCTACTGATGACTCTATCACATCAGGACTACTGTTTACCTTGATTTGGTCTTTCCAAATCGCCCCTTGGAGCCCCATGCTCCCATGGCGGGGGGGAGGGGAACTTCTATACTTTTAAAGTATGGGCATCATGTTTTATGCCTTTCCTCTAAATGTCCTTAGCCTATTGCAGTACAGAGAAAATACAGTGCCACATTAACATGAAACGTCCCTTCCTTGTCATTCCCTTACCTTCCCTGCTTTGTCAGTTTTTCAGGCATGTCTGTGAAAGCTACTCCAATAGGTCCATGTTTGTGAGGAAGAAGTGTCTTCAGAATGTTTTTAGAGTTTCTTTAAGGCCCTTCTGCAGCCTCTACAATACTTCCTTCTACTTCATTCC
Source organism: Ifrita kowaldi (assembly GCA_013398055.1). Lineage (NCBI taxonomy): Eukaryota > Metazoa > Chordata > Aves > Passeriformes > Cinclosomatidae > Ifrita > Ifrita kowaldi. Next base: position 390,628 of record VZRS01002622.1, on the reverse strand, counting down.
TGTTATTTCACGAAGACAAACCATTGAGAGCAAAATTCCTATCCCAACAAGCAATACTTTCCTCAGAGTTTTTGTATGCATGAAGCAAAGCATTAATTGAGATTGGTATCTCTGCAATGTTAGTGTACAGAGCAGTGTGGCCTCTGCACCCATATGCAGATGGTGTTAATGCCTGCAACACCTATTGACATATCAGAATTCAAGATTAACAGTGACAACAATCACACTTCAGAAGCCACAGGGCAAGAAGCAAATAGATTAGAAGCCTAGACTTGGTTACAGAGAACATTTGGTGCATAATTCACAGTGACTGACTTCCTGAGTCATAAGCCTTTCCCTGTACTTTCTTATCAGAGCAATAAAAAGCTTAATTTGAACCAGATAGTCATTTTATTAAAGCTATATATATTGCAGAGTCCCTGTGCCTTCTTTACCAACAGCTTCAGAAAAATAATCCTATAGACTTAAAAGTATTAAAATTCTCTAACATTCCTATTCAGAGGTATATTAATTGAATTTTAAACACATCTAACACCATACAAAGATAGTTAGTAAAAAAAGGGATCTTCAGATTTCTTCTGACTATTGGATTTATTATGCAATTTTTGGTCAGTGTGGAGGAAAAAAACCCTGACATACAAACAACAGAGGGGCACAAAACTTCTTAAAAATGTACCACCTTGTGGTTCACAGCAAGGTAGCTGAAATTTAAAACATTCATGAAAAGACATCAGTTAACAACTGTCTGCTACCATCCTTCTGCTTTTCTGACTTCTATAGTCAGTACCATTTTACTTCTCTTTTGCAGCCTTCAAGCACTTCTATATTGGCCAGTTTTCAGAGTTCTTGTTAACTACAACAAACAACATCTAAATCCGTTGGTATTCAGTAAACAACTCAGATGAATCTTCTCAGTGTTTAGATCAGAGACAGGGAAAACAAACTTAGTCTCCTATTTAAATCCAGTTAGCACAGCAAAAGCAGTTATTTTTCTCAGATTTTTCCTTCACATTTTATCTTCCTTCCAGATAGGGACATTCAGTCCCACCATTTTCCTTGTTTGGGTTTTCCACTTGCTTGTTTTATACGAGAAAGAAGTAGCAAATCCTTCCTTTTAAAAGTATTAGAGCTAGAATCCAAATCAAATTCTCAAACCCAAAACACGCAGCCTGGACTTGGAGAAACTTGGCCACAAAGGCCAATTTTGTGGTCTAAAACAAATGAGGGTGGGGGCTGAGGAGGGGAGGATGTATCCACTCTGTGGTGGAACTGCAGGGTTTTTCCAACAAGCCGTACTAAAATACAATTCCTTTTGTTGTTCCTGTTTATAGAGAGAACATCAAAGATTTCTCAATCCCGTACCTTATACACATGGGAACATACAAGGTAATTCACTTAAGAGCCATTCTCATGACTTATCTAGTGTCTCATTTTATTTAAAAAACATCCCAACCCCCACAAAGTTAAACATTCATTTTCTTCCAAAACCTGTGATCAAATTTAGACCATTAAGCTGCAAAATCCTCAATGAAATAACTTCTGTTATGACCATGCTTTTCTTAAATTCAAATGTGGCCTTCTAACTTCCCTCAGCAAAAGCTTTCACTTAACATTCAACCATGAAACCCATCTCAAGGGAAAAAAACCCCTTCCCCTGTCTCTCGTCCTCTCCCACAGGCACACTGCTGAGCGGTAGATCCCTGCGGGGGACTCGCCACATACAAACACGGAGCTGGTAGAGCAGAGGAGCCGTGAGGAACGGCCAACTGCCCCCAGGCTTCTCCCAGCCCTCTGACAAGGAGGCTACAAGCTGAAAATCAGATTCCCTCGGTCTGCCCTGACATCCCAAGCGCTCCGAGACTTTTCACAGCTGAACAATGCTGCGCATTCACTATTGAGCTCCGAGGCGCAGAGACACACCGAGAGGCCACTGCATTGGTATTATTCCACGGCCTTCAGCCTGTTACCACAGCTATTAGCTGGCGTGCTCACTTTTCAAATCCTCATCTCTTTGGAAACCCTGACTACCATTATTTTATTACAAAGAGGCACAGGTTAAAAGAAGTTTAGCTGGGCAATTCCCTGCTCTTCCCCCTTTGGCATTACCTATAATGTATGGCTCACGTAGGCAGAATTTCATTAAGAAGCAGTCACTTTTGCACTTATATAGAAATTCTGTCACTGTTGAAGTGTTCCCTTAACAAAGATTTTGACAAAAGATTTGTGAAGGTTTTGTAATTAAATCAGTAAGATAATACAAACAGATGACCAGCCATAACAATTTAGTAAGATGAAGAAACTATTTGCAAGCTGATTCAGTTCGAGTAACTTTATTCAGCAAAAGAGAAGGATGGTGGGTTTACTTCATTTTTTCTTCTTTTGCATTGATTTCTATATACAGCCATGGATGAAATCAGCTATACTTATTTCTGTATCCAAAGGCATTTATGTCTCAATACCACAGGCCATAAGAACGGTTATATTTGCCAGACCAAGCAGCATGAGAGTAAAAGAAGTCTCTTTTGCAATTGATCAGCATCACTTAGCAGAGCACCAAAAGATACTAAAATTTCCACTCCAATGATTTTTCAGTTAATACACGTTCTTTATAATGTAAAACTAATGAACTTGAAACACTTCAAACCTTTAAACTATGCACAGACCCTGCCAATTAGAAATTCATTGTAAAATATTTTGAAGGTTAGAAAAACAATCTGGGAGAAACATTCCCCTCCCGATGAAATTACAGCAAAGTTCTTTGAAAATAATGACAAAGTCATCTTGCACTGAAGGCCTGAACACTTCATAGCAAGAATAGTCAAACTGACTGTGGTCATATTGCTGCCTTTTGAAGGGCAATTTTTACAGCTAATCTTGACTCAGAAAAATGCAACATCAAAAACTGAAGAGTGCCACAGCTAAACTGTGACATGAATGTGTACATTGATGGAGAGAAGCTGCCAGTGGATCACCACGGGTAAGAGATCTTCAATGGCAAAATTACCAGAGACTGGTAAAAAGCATCTCCCAACATGCACAGCACAGATTCACTGAAATTATCAGGAAGAGGCTTCAATATCCATAATGTCCTTTGCCCTTTAAGGTGTAATAATATAAATTAGTTTTTAGGATTCAATGAACAGCATTGACACAAACTGTTTCTCCAAGTATCTGCCAGAAGAGTGTACAAAATCTAACCCAGTTTGATCACTAACATATATTGATATACATGATATATGTGATTTATTTAGAACTCATTCATGCCCAGGGAAAAAAGGATTTTCTGTTACAAGAATACTCAAGAAAAAATCCTGATACAGCTGATAATTTATTGATAATACTTTTGCATCTGCCAATAACTCTACAATGGAAGAATACTGCACAGGGGGAAATGTGAGAGGATGAAAGGCTAGGAAAGCAAAAACAGAATGCCTAGCCACTCAATACCCTTAACCAGTCACCACTGCCAATTTGTAAGATTCTGAGCTGTGGCCTTCCATTTTATCGATTTTCTTAGCAGTTACACTAATATTAACATACAGGGATGGGAGCAAAATAAGTATCATGGGGATTTGCCAGATTTGTTAGTGGAGGGACCATGAGGTTTTTTCATTATCAAGTTCTATTTACTATGAAAAGGACAGTTCGAACTCCAAGCCTCACTATGCCAGAACTATCTCTCACATCCAGAGGTGGCAAGAAGCATATTTAAGATAAAAGACCTGATAATCACCATTAGCAAACAGGAAAACAATTATGCAGTATGCAGTGAGTGTGTTATACTGGAGCCCACCATTTTCCCCCAGTATTGACATTCCTTTCTCTTATGTTTGCTTTTCTCTTTTCAGACTAACACAGTTGGTTTAGGAACATATTGCTGATATCGATGGTTCTGCTTTGAGCCTGTAATATTACTCTGCACATAGTGATGTAGCTAGGAATCCCACCTTAGCACTCCCACTTGCCCCTTTCATTTATCCCCTTTCATTTATCCCCTTTGTTACAGAGATGAATGGATGTGGGCAGTGACAGCTTATACTTTGTACAAATAAAGGTAATTCACTATGCAACTCCACATTCTCATCTGAAATAGATTCATTTTAAGGAGAAAAAAAAAAAGGAAAGAAAAGAAAAAAAACCTTCAGACTTGCCAAAGCAGTACGAGAAGGGATGTGCATGCAGCATGTCAAGGTTTTCAAATTTCCCAAGTGCTTAGCCATGGACTTTTTCCATGTGAGTTTTAAGGAAACATTTATTGTATTTAAATCAGAAGCTAACAGAGCCACTGTACTAAAATGGGGAAAAAAAAAAATCATACTTTTCATTAGTAATTACTTATCAGTAGCCCAAAGAATAATGTTTTATGCACTTAAAAGACAAACTGCTTTTGTCTGCATAACCCAGAGGTGATGCTGCAGGGTCTGCCATCAGCCCTGAGCTAGGGCACAGCTGGGTCTCTGCTACAGATGCCCAGTCCCACCGGCAACAGAGGTCTCAGATAGAGCATCTGTAGGGTCCAGAACAGGATTATGCCCATTCTGATACTTTTGCTGCTGTAGATAGGCCTTAACTGTTCCTAAGTCTAGTGCAGAAGCCATCTCTCACGTGCTTATAGCACATGTAATCACTGTGGTGTCCTTTGGCACTGCAACACATTCAGATATATATTTTTTATGACATAAGGAGAGGAAAAAACCTTTCAACTTTATATTTTATATATATATATAAGGCATAGTAATAATCTGTTGCCAGATGATACAACTTGTTTTGAGAAAGAAGGACAAAGCTTGATCTGTTGTCACTATCACAACCCTTCACTCTTACTGGAAAAATACAGGCAAGGTTAAGTAGTTTCGATATAATGGTTATGCTTTCCAAGTGTGATAAAAGTAGGACTGGCATTGAGTTGCTGAAGCCTGAAGGTTTGATAGATGTAGTACCCTGAGACAGAAGACAGATCTACTTCTTTCTTCAGCAGCTACATGCACCAGTGACTTGGGACACTCCTGAGCCTGGGGTCAGCCATCAGAAAACATTCACTGTGCAGGTCCTGTAAACCGATTCCTCTCCAAACGCTTTAAACTCCTGCATTTCCCTGCTTGTTACAATGGCAAGGGCATCTTAGCAACTTCACACAGGGCTCAGGTCTTGACTTTTCAGACCTGTCTCACCACATGAACAGAAGGAAAATACAGATGAGGCTTTGCTGAGCCTGCTTTTACAGTGGAGAAATAGGTCTAACCTATTTGCAAGTCAATTTTACAATCATACTGTCTAAGAGATGCAAATAAAACTTTTAAAAATCCAGCTTTTCTTACACTGCATGAAAATTCAACACACAATCATGTGAAGGAAGAAGAGGGTCTCTTCTTTTTTTTTAGTGTGCAAAAATCTTGTGTAAGCCTACTCCCCCCTTGTTGCATTAGGCTCAGTTTACACTCTGAACATAACAAGAGGTGTTTCCTTCTGTAGTTGTTACTCTATACTTCAGTCCCCCATCACAAACAGCCGGGCTTGTAAAAACAGACATGTCAAAAGGTTAAGAAATGAACAAATAGATTTTCTCCAGCTGTAGGAACGTAGCTGACATACTCAACCTTCTGGATCACAAGAGAAAAGTATTACTATACCAAATGTCTGGTATTGATTTAAAATGGAAATAAAGGAGTGGATTAAATTAATCTAGCAGAAAAAGTAAGCAACTGTGTGAATAAATACTTTCAGTTTGGGAAAACTAGATGATCTTTAAGTAGGAAGAAAAGCATCTTAAGAGAGTCATGATCTGGTGTGTACATTATTAATCCAAAGTAAAATCCATTATAAAAAATACCCAGTTTAAGTGAGCATTATTGAAATATTAACAAGAACATATTAGTAATAATCATGTATCAGCATAAATGTTGCTCAGCAGGGACTACAAGCATTTTATAAATCTCTCATACTCATCTACTACAGAGGTTGTATCAAATTTGTAATGCTCCTAAATATTTGATAGTTTGCTTTCAACATTTGGCTTTTATGAAGGATGCAAAATTATCTGTATTTTTTCCTCTGCTTACAGCCTTTAAATCCAAACAAGACTAACATAAAGTTACCTTCTTTTGCAGGGTGGGGAAAGGGATTTCCTAAAGCCTTTCTTTTCTCCTCTTTCCTCCCCACCCTCCGGTAAATGAAATTAAAGGTCAGCAAGTATTCAGTGCAGTGGAAAGCCCCAGGTTACAAAAATAAATGAATTACAAAAACCCATCCAAGATTACAGTAACTGGACATGTATTCTCTAGACTATTCCCAATACCCAGACACTGTTGTGGAAATGCACTAAGTACCCTGACATTGCTAGCAAACATGACTGAAGTATATTTATATGCATGGCAAAAAAATCCACACCATACACAGGAAAAACATACCTCCCCAAATTTTTGCTCTTGTCATTCAAGACATTCATCCCTGAAGGAAACAATAATATAATGCATTTTCCATCTGCTGTTTTTCTGTCTGTACTCTAAAGGCACATGAAAAATGTATCTTTAAAAAATATTTTCTTAATAAATAGTCTTTAAATATTTCCTTACTCCTTTTGACAGGCTGTAGTGAAACAATTATCTGATTTATATGCTAATTAAAATCCTTGCAAGAGGATTAAATGCTAACATAAGGATATAACAGGCAGTAAGAAAAGTACATTTATGATCTTAATTTTCAGACAAGTTCAGTCTCAGAGCACTCCGAGGGAGTCGCTTTAAGCCCACTGGTGGGCTTGCCTCCCTTCTCTCACTCTGGATCCCATACCCTCAAGCTCACTAAGAGTTCACTCCAGCAGTAGTGATCCTGTGGGCACCCAGTTCCCTTTCCACCTGGCTCAGGCTTCTGCTCAAGCTGGGCAGCTGCACGACTGTTCCTGCCATAGTGAGGGGCTGGCCAGTGTCCATGGCCCAGGGGCTACAGAGGGTCATCCTCTCTGTCACTGCACCAGTGTTTGGAAACCTCTGGGAGAGCAAAGGTACCTGCACTCTGGAGCTGCATAAAAAACATCAGGCTGAGCTGTCCCAAAGACTGGACAGATGGTTCTTGCAGATTCAAGTGGAAAACATGCCCATGCCCTTCCCTATCAAACGACCTCTGGGGAGGTGTTATGGGTTATTAAAAAGCATAAGAACCTTGTGACAGGCAGACTGACAGGCCATATCCTCTTTATATCCTCATTTAAATATAGACTTCAGTATCAGGCATGCAGTCTCATTGATGAAACTGGAATTAAGAAATCTAACAACACGTACGTGTGTGTGTGTGTGTGTGTGTGTATGTGTGTGTGTGTGTGTGTATGTGTGAGGAAATGCACACATGGCGCATTAGTTTCTGGATCAACATCACTTCATGTCAGCTGGTTCAAACAAAACTGAGTTGCAGTCAGCCTCAGTGACTTCAGATGTACATTTTGGGATTTCCTATCTCCTTTGGGCTAGTTCCTTTGGGCAGTGTTAAATGTATCCTTTTCCTTTCTTCCCACAAGTGTAGCTTCACTTCAATCCATCCTCTGTAGAGCACTTTCATGGAGGCCAAGACATACAAGTGACTTATTTTGACCCATAGAAAGGCAAAGTGTTGAACTTGGTTTTCCCTGAAAGTCAGCAAGCTAAAGGGAAAATTGCTTCTGGAAAGGATTTAGTAAAATTAATCAATAACTTTTTTTCTATAGCTATAGCTTTTAGAGAGAGCAAATCTTCCAATCACAAAAGGAAACTAGAATGATATGCGAGACCATGATCTGCTTGACCTTTAACTAACAACAGCAACTACTTGTGCTTTCACATGTGTCTGTGCATCACATTTCTGCAAATCAATCTCTAGAGATAAAACAACATTAGCAGTGACAGGAATAGGATATTATGCTGACACCCAAAGTAAAAAAGACTTTGCACTTTTATGGTTTATGTATAAACACATCATGAAGCATCTCTAAAACACTCAAACTCTGCAGCTTTTCTCTGTATCTTCTGCTTCTTTCCCCCCACCTCAAAGAGAAATGGCAAATGAAATATCCAGAAATAACATATTTAGTGTTTTAACACAGCTTTTCATTCTTATACAGCTATGTCAACCCACACAAAATGCAATTACCAAGATGATCACATCAGCCCCACACATAATGACATTTGTCATTAACCTCATAAAGAAGTGAATTGAAGACAATAAAGTAGTGAGTTAAAGACATTCAGGTACTTGACTGAGATGACAGAACACATGCACACAGATATGGACAAGCTTCAATGGCCACAGTGACTGGTCATCCCAGTGATGCTTGACCCTATGACCAATTCAGGAAAGACCCTCCTCTGAAAATTTTGTTATGAAATACAAGGTGTCACTATTTGCCATTTTCTTGCTACTTTATTCTTGGAAATTAAGTCACCTTAGAAATTAAATACCACAATACATTTTCTATTTTAAATTAGTCAACACTCAGTGCTTACTGCATTACATTATATAGCTGGTACACAAAAAAAAACCCATTAACAAAAAAAATGCCATACATAGTTTTACAGACCAGCATTATCAGAAGTTTTTGAAAATATTCTGGTTTTAAGATCTCATAAAAACTCTAAACACTGGTGAAAACTTTTAGAGGAAGCAGGCAAAAGAGGAAAAGATGGAAAAGGTGAAAAAAATAGGAAAAGCTTGCCCCAAAAAACTCTTCCTACACCAAATGCAGATTCATTTTCTCTGGAAGCATAACTCTATATACACCATACTGCCCAATTCAGCCAACGAATAGCAGATAATGAGGTACTGTGGTTCTCAAATATCCTAGAAATGTTGTTGTCTAGAAACATCCTTGTCGAGTGAGCCCCCCGCCCCACCCCGCCATGATTACTTGAGCACTTGTGAAGCTGTGTAACTGGTTACTCTCCTGGAGACCTTCAGCACAGGATTAACGAGTGGCTAAGAGCCATCCTTTCATTCCAATTTTAAAACCGCAGTTTTGATACTGAGCTGGACACCTGCCATCACTGCAGGCCTCAAAGGGGAATAAGGCTAAAAAAAAAAAAGAGTCTTTCGGTCTTACGGGAAAGTTCTTTTTCCCTGTCTGCTGCTCTGCAGCATCTTCAGCCTCCTCAGGGAGTGCGTTTATTCCACTGCCAGTTTTACATTCCAACTCCAGAGAGCTGCAGGCACAGCAAGCAGCATCTTTCAGTTATTTAAGTTTGGGAGTCCTCCAGAATTGCTTTCCATAAGCTATCTGGGAAATGCTGCTTGATTAATTCGCACTGTGTTTAGCACTCAAACTCCTTGCACAGACTGCAGAAAAGACTGACGGAAAAGACTTTCTTAAAACAGTAACATCCCCACCACACACACATACCATAACACCAACCTAGATCTACATAGTCTGGCAAGAGAAATGGGAATAAAAATTCTATTCTCTGCCAAAAGAAAATAAATTAGTTGTGTATTAAATTAATTATAATAACTTAAGGACAAACCTAAAACCTTCTCAAACTTCTGAAATGCACGTATTTACATATACAACATCTCTTTCTTTATTCTCTCTTCTACACACATGGTTAAATTACTGAAGCTACCAAGTAGCACCAAAGCCACAATGGACATCTCTTTACTGAAAACAGAGTGAAATGTATCAGCCTAACTTCTTTTTCATGGTGTGCATGAATACTAAATTTTTCATCTCTTCAAACACAGTTATGGAGAGATAGAGAGTTGTTGTCCATTTTGTTTGTTTTGGGGGGTTTAATTATTAATTTTTTTAAGCACTATTTTTTCCTAATCCAAAACTGAAAGCTTGCAAATCTTTAGAAAGAGCGGAAACAACAGGAAAAGAGAGAAAACACTACTGCCGTGCAGCTATGTAAGCAAGAAAGAGCATTTACTTTTTTCCAAGACTGTTTTGAGCAAAAACCCTTAAATGTGAGCCTAAATCCTGAGTCAAGAGTTAAAACTGTAACAAGAGTGAGATCTAAATTAACTGAGGAGGTCCCAATGGTATATGGCACCACTTGCTAGCAAAGCCACACCCACACTAATTGCACGAGGTCAGTTTCACACATATATCATGTTAGTAGATAAGCAAAGAGTAGAGCACCGTGCATAATAGGGAACCAGCACTGACATTTAAACCGTCAACTCCAGCCCTTAAAGAGTACAAGAGTTTAGGTCCTAGAAGAATCAATTAGCTGTTCAAAGGGCAGGGCACACCAGATGTGCAATTACCACATATTCTAAAACACCTATTTATTGCTCACTATCACTGGCTGTGTTCACTATGGCTTATATTATCAGTAGTACAATGCATACCTCAGTAAAGCATTCATAAAGAGTCAAAATATTACTTGAAATTATCCTAGCATCAAGAGATAAGTTCTAGCTGTATTGGAGGGCAATACATGCACTGAAAGAGTGCTAAGCTGAATAACAACTACAACTGAATGCTCCATCAGTGTTTGTCAAACAGCTTGTGCATGCCAAGCAGTAAATTTAAAAGAAGGTTCACTGTATTTTCCAGAAGCTAACTTCAGCAGTTATCAACATCAGCAGCTAAATGCTTCCAGCATTTATTAAAATGCACCCCACAAACCTAAGTAAGTTACTTCATGGGTGGGGGCCAGCACCCTGTTCATTTAAGCTTCAGGGAAACTGCCTGTCCCTTCTTTCATGTGTTCTGACCAAATTTTGCAACCAGGAAGCTGCAAATGGAAAAAGACTAACTAATGAAGGTTTTTCATTAATTCTTTTTAAACTTCAGCTGTGTGAATTAAAGATAAAGTATGTTTACTCCCTAGAAATCATATTAAAGTATGAAGTGAGTCAGGGCCCCTAGAGATAAGAAAATAATGTCTTTAGATAGGCTTTACAAAGCTCAATTTTAAATTGAAAGACTGACAAATCCTGAGATTTAATTAGTCCTGGCAGGTCTGGACCGCTGGGAACATTTCCATAATTTCAATCATCAAAGTAATTATTGAAGGTTTTAGGGCTGGATGGGGGAGAAAGGAGATGGGATAGCAAAGAGGAAGGAGCAAAGGAAGCAGCTTGTTTCTCACCACCAGCATAGCAATTTTTAACTTTGCAGTTCTGCACCTTACTTTGATCAAAAAAGAAAAATAAACTCAACCCAATGATAACACTTGAAGCCTCTGAACAAACAAACAGAAAAGTAATTTAATCATCTTCCACCTCCCTCCCTCAGGCAGCACTAAGCAAATGAGCTATATCTTCCTGAACAAAAATTCTCAAGTAAATACAGTGTTTATCTTTTCAGCTCTTTTCTGTATGACCAGGAACAGATTTGCTCCTTTCATTACTGTAATCAGCATTAAAGAATTTGGAGTTTTTTTCAAAAAATTAAGTTATTTGACATACTTCATGCACCTTTCTAATATACATGAAGAATTTGGAGAAAGCAGAGTTTGATTTTCAGCTGCATCTATCAAAAAGGAAACCACCTCTGATAATAATAATCAGGTAATACCTCATCCAATTCCAAGTTTCCCATTTTTACATGCTTGGCTTTGGCCACCACATTCAAATATTAATAGTGGCCCCAATTCACCAAACAGCAACGTGCACTTTTATCTTTATCACATATGTTTAACTTTATTCTTCTGAGCAAAGAATGAAGGTCAGAGCAATCTCACTTTTCTTCTTAAGCAGAGTTGTTCACTTAAATATTAAACATATCTCACAAGTTATATGTCCATGAGTTCACTCAAAGCATTTCTACTTTTTTAAAAAATTATTAAAAGCTCTTCCATCACCATTACACAACCTGCCTAGACTGTGACAATATCACAGCTCTGTTGTAGAGTGTATTATCCTACAGAAAAATTTTAGTTCTTTTTGTAAATATGCATTTTTACAGAGTAATGTGAGAGTAAAAATACAAAAGGGATTCCCTAAAACAAACAGAAAGGCCAGAGACCAATACATTAAAGACAACACTTACAGACATACCAAGGAAAGGACAGATACAGTCATATGACCATCTTAGCAATAGATTTCAGAGCAGGCACTGACAACATCCTGGTGCAAATGTAGCAACACAAGGGCTACCAGCTCCCTTAACATTACTCAGCTAAAAGGAGGAACAGCCACAGGACCACCAAGTCCCCACCATCATTGCTGGATTATATTCAATGCTGAAGAAAACCTATACTTTCAATACAGTCTAGATACAGAATATAAGCATACAATACAGATTATTTGCTGCCTTGACAGTATGATTTAGAAGTCTTTTCACAACAATGGGGTCAAATACTAAGCAAGGCTTTGCATTTTAGCTCACTTGCTAAATTGATTAGAAACACCTCGTGTCACCTCACAATTTACTCTTACATAGACCTAGCAAGTATAAATATACAAAAAAGAGTCGGTGTTGTATAAGAACTATAGATACAGTCATTATATCAGGCTAATGTGCAGAGAAGCTCAATGATTTTGTAAAGAAAGAGGCAAGTGTTGTATTTTAAGCATTTACAACATTTTCAATTTTCACTAAGTTAAGGATCTGTTTGCCTAATATAACGCAGAGGAGTAGAAACAAACAGAAACTGCAGTAGATATATCCTTATAAACAATGTCTTTGTAATCTTAGATTAAGAACTAGTTCAGACTAATGACAGTAACATAAAATAAAACATATTCCCCGACTTCCTCATAGCTTTTATCTGCCGAAAGCAATTAAGAGTACTGCACCTTCGGGGAGTCATGAGGAAGGGAGGGAATGCTTGATGAGGTTATGACCCTTTTTCTGATGAAAACAAAGATCCGACTCGATTCCACAAGAGACTGGATATCAAAAGCTATTATGCTTTCGATTTTCCCCTGGAATTGGTTCACTCTTAAGTCTTACCAGCAGGATCAGCATTACATTCAGATGTGCAGATTGATACATTCTTTAAAAAAGTAATAATAATAACAATAAAAAAAATTTCAGAAGTTCATCTCTCAAAGTCTGAATGAGTCTTTTGGTTGAGTTCCCCCTTTGATCTGAACAAGTCAACCCTGAATTCCGAGTTAAATGCCTCTGAGCAGGCATATTCTGTACTATCGTTACATGTTAAATTTGCAGCAGGAATAACATTCCTGAGTACTTGCTTTTATTGGGTCTAAACCAGCATTTTTCTTGCACTCTTCTGCCAGCTGGAGCCTGGGTGATCACTTTCAGTTCAAACACCTGTGCCCATGGCCATGACACCTGCTTGAGAGTCCATTCCCACTAAATCCCCCTAAAACTCAAAAAAGTCTTCAACTATGGGCACACATAATCCTTCCTTCAGAGCCTAAATGCAGGGAGTATTAGAGAAAAAATAGAGGCAAACACCCTCCATTGCACCAGGGAGATTTACCATCTTAGTCATATACACTAATAGCAATATTGCTGATGCTGCAGTACCTTGAATTAGAGTAACAAAACAAACTCAAAACAGATCAGAATTTATTTTCTTCTTGTAGGGCAGGCCTACACCTGAAATCTAATCTGAAATGGCAAACTACCCGGCTCTTGGGTTAAAAAACCAGAATATGAAGGCAGCTTTTTCAGGTATGATGTCTACAAGCTTCTTTTACCATGCAGACTATAGCTAAGCCAAAATTATGATTTCTTTACTTCTATCTGATTCAACTTCCCTAAGATACTACCTTTCTCTCCATATGGAACAGGAGAAAGCATTAACTTCTACCACACTCCTTGTTCTCCTCCTATGATGGGATACTCTCAATTAACCAGTTGTCAGTGCAATCATACACTATTATAAAACCAGAAACCTGAGAAATGGAATACAATGGTTTTACAGAGTTTCTTTTCCAGCCACCACTATCAGGATTCTCTAGGATTACCTTTAATCCTGTAATCAGAAAGACCATTTCACAATGGGGCTAAGAATTTACCAAAACCAAACTAAAATGATACCTTTTTTTGCCAAGGGAGTGAAGTTGAGTTAGTTCCATCATGGTAAAATGGAAATAGGCTCCCGTTTTGTTCATGCTGAATTGTAGAATACACCGTGATATCAGCTTGCTTCAGACGAAGAGATCCAACTGCCCACTAGGATTTCACATTGCGATCGCTATCGCAAATTAGCCATTGTCATTGAACAATTCCCTCCTTTTCAGCACTGAAAACATAGCCTTGGACATTTGATTAACAAATTCCGTCCTCCCATGCATAAACACAAGAAAAGGATTCCTTTGTAAAATGGTACAACAGAAGGTAACAAACCATATCACAGGTGTAAGCACATCACTGGCACTCTTTCCGAGGTTAAATCCCAGGCATCCAACCTGCCACCAGTGAGAAGAAACTTACATTCATGTGTATTATTAATTTGCTTACCAGCAACCTCACTGTTTACCTGACAATCTGTTCACTTCCCATGTATACTGGGAGAGGTTACAAAAAGGCATTTCAAGGGAAATTCCAAAGCTCAACATAAATAAAGGATTAGTTGGTGGACACTACTTTCAAGATAAGGAGGTATACACCAGCAGTAGAAGACACCTGAGCTAATTAAGCCCTTCTAACCACAGAATGTTTACTCTGTACAAAAATTGGCTTCAGATGTTTTCGATGTGACACCAGCCGCAAAACAGCCAACAAAACTACTACCTGTTTGCACAAAACAAAATGAAAATGAGATGACAAAAAAACCTTGTCTGGGTTTGAAACTCCAACTTGTTTGATTTCAGTATTAAGTTACTCGGTTATGAATGAGGGATGAAACAATGGTAGCCAGACAGAACATGCCCAATAAGCAAAAAAACCCTTTTAAACAGGATTATACCAACCACTGAGCAAATATTGTAAAAAAAATTAAAACCCACCACAAACACACCTTAAAATCAAGCTCCTGTTTGCTCTCCTTCAGACAGATTAGAGATTTGGAGAGCACAGATCATAATCACAGGCTTTATTTAGATATCATTGTGCAAAAAATAAGCTAGTCTGGGCACTGCATTTTAAATACAACCAAGTAATTATACCAAACCATTGGTAAATACAATCCCAGGACTTTGAAAATTAGCACTTACTCTTGGAAAGCCCAGACATTTGTGGTGCATTTTACAGGCAAATTCATTTTTCTACATCATTTTCCAGTCCTTCAAGTAAGGATAGGATCTCCTTTCATCCACTCTTAAGGGAAGCAGTTTCAGAGGAAACCCCTAGGTACTTTTTTATTATTCTTGGTGTTTATATGCACATTGACCCCTCCAAACTGGGACAGTTTAATCTGTCAGTAAAACAACACTTGCATTTCTCCTACTCATGACACTGAGATTTTTAATTTTTTTTTAAAAGAATATGTTTCATGCTTTTTGTTTTGGATTGTAATCTGCAGTTCAGCAGAGATCCTCCTGGATTCTAGAACCATGATGCTTCTTCCCTTTAATTTGAGTGGAAGAGACCTGTGGGATCTTGAGAGCTGTAGTATCCAACTATCACAGTAAAAATATTTTTAAGATTATATTTGTATACGATGACCATCTTCAGTAAATCCATAACCAAAGAGTAACTATCATTGTCATTTAATCTCTCAACCAAATCTGCCAACATTTTGACAAGCTCATTGTGTTACAATATGGGTGAAGCTTCATCTGAAAAAGAGCCAGCCACTACTCCTCAGCTTTCTGTCCTAGTTAGAACTTAACTCCTCCCAGTTGCAAACAACTATCTTCAGTAACAAAACGAGCAGTAGGCATTAAAGAGCCTTACTTACAGTGGATAGTTACTACTTTTTATAAAGATATGATTGTCAGCATAATCTTTTTTGCCCTAGGTTAAGATCTGGGACAATAGGAACAAAGAAGGGTGGTAGGCAGAGTGAAACATTATTAAGTACTAACCATGAAGGAGAAAAAGAAAAGACAAAATTCCCCTGAGATGACAAGTTAAATTCCTCCCTTCGGGTTGCCTAGAACACTGTCAAGTTCCTATCAAGTTCCTTAGGCAAGTCAGGGACTTGTTTAAGTATTACAGGCAAGGAAATAAACAGACCCAGATTTCAAAGTCTCGTCCCAGAGCCAACAAAAACGCCACTTTCCCTCTGCAAGCTGTGCCTGTTGCTCTGTGTAAAGCTATCAATTACATCCTTTCCCAACTTGGCATTAAAAGTATCAAATTTCCCTGGCTGGATGAGAAACAGCCCCTCATCTGCTTCAGAGGCAAAGTATGTTTTTATTGCTTGAGTCCAGAAGTTCCATTATTTCATTAGCACAGAGTTAACACCAGAGAGAAGGGAAAATGAATTACAGTCACTTTTTCAGCATGCATGAAGCAGAACATCTTACTAAGGCCTGAATAATCTTGAATTAAGCCTTCACATTGAATAAAGTTGGGCAAATCCACTGCACAAAGTATGATTTGCCCTGCCAAGTATTTAAAACTAACATGGATGTTTAGCAGCACAGCCCAGCGGTAAGCGGGCTCAGGGATGCTAATCAGCTCATATGCAAAAAAACGCTCAAATGAAAAAAAAATCACATTCCTGCTGGTCTTGCTCCTGGAATGTTATGGTTTGCATGCTGGGTGAGAGCAAGCAGAGGTAAGTGAATATGTAACCAGGCATAGGATGGGACTGTTCCTTCTTATGGTACTACTGATAAATCTGCTCAGCTTTATCATGAAATCATAGCTCTTTTCCTGCAAGGTGGAAATTTTAACATGCGTACTTAGCAATGAGCATGCCACCCTCTCTATATCTATGAATCCTTCATTAACTTAAAGTTACTCATTTGCTTAAATGTCTTGTTCTGAGTACTTCGTAGTACTGAGTCCAAATATGCTGATTTCTGATTCAATAAGCACTTTAGAATTATGGGGTTTTCTATGCTAATATTAGAATTGTTGCTACTGGCAGCATAGTTTACAGGAGGTGTTTCAAAACTAACTTATTTTGGTTTTTAAGCAGAGGAATGGCATTCAAAGTACATGTAAGCGTTCTGGACATTCCATTCCCACACCTGATTTAAACACAAAATATTGCTATAACATCTTGACATGAAGATCTCAGAGTATCTTAAACACACTGACTAAACTTCAGAAGACTATTCTGTGATACTAATCACAATTATTCTGTAGTTACAAGGACACAGAACAGTAACTTGGACTGTGAGCCAATCACATATGACCCAAAATAGAAAACAAATAGATTTTGTCTGTGTCTGTGTATTTCCTTCAGGGCACAGTTTGTTCAGGGATGTTTTTTGTTGTTCTCAAAGTTGGTAGTCCACAAATCAGCCTATATTAGTCACCTCCCCATGACATACTAGTGTTTCAAAAGAAACATATTTTAAGCAGAAAATTAGCATTAAATGCAGCATCCTTAGAACTTTTAACCATAACCTGTGCATCAGTTTATTTACCACAGTGGTAAATAAAGCCAGTGAATCACTGTATATTTCAATTTCTATTGCATCAGGCTGTTTGACACTGTAATGTTTTCAGTATCCAATGCTGAAAAAGAGGACCCTTGGCATTTTAGCAAGAGTAACTCTTGGGAGAATCTGAAGAAGTGACAAGGGATTTTTCAGTAATATAAGTCATAATTAGGACCAAGCCAGCAAGCAAGTTTGTGAGTCGTTATTTTGATCTCCAAGTCACACGCATAAGGTTAGTAGACATAATATGCAAAAACACGCTCGAGTACTTTGAAGAAGCAGATAATATTGTGTGCACATATTTAGATAACTAAGCAACTATTCAACATCATAGAAGAGGTTCTTTTGTGTTTCTGAAAACAGAGTTCCCTTACATGACTTTTAGGAAGTCCTTCACTGAAGACTTCTGAGCCTAAATTTCAAAATCCCACTAGCGTTTTTCTCCTAAACTTGTGTCTAAACTGAGACAGTTTTAAACAAATCCATTTCACTTTTGATTGTTTCATAATGTTCTTCTAGTAGGAAAAAAAAAAAGGAAAGAAAAAACCCACAAACCCCCAACATTCAGGGTTTCATTACACACAGGAACTAAACACGTATTTCCCATTTGTTCTGTAAGTAGGCCACAGATTTCTTTTTTTTAATTCTGAAACCCATCCAAGTTAAAAATCTGAGCTCCTTTTCAAGCTTTGATTATTGTTTAGATTTCAGTGGCACATATACAAAACCACCCTAGAGCCCTCCCTTGCATTGGTATTAATATTTGCAATACAACACACACAAAGAAAGAAAGGTGGGCGTCTAGGTAAGAGAGAGACCAGCTCCTCGCTTCCTTCCAGTCTACTTAAGCAACGACACCTCTCGATCAGGAGGTGCTTCTTTGGCAAGGAGCTACAAAAACCAATCCAAATCCTTCTCTCCTTTCTAACCCTCAGCCAATCTGATTATCAGGGTTTTCAAGTACTCTGCCAAGGTACCGAGAAAAGATCACAGGATAAAGTCTAACAGCCACAACTGTGTGATTTAAGAACGAAAGTGACTTTAAGTCATCAGTTCAGTACTGTTTCCTCTAAGTACTGGATCATTTCCTATCTGGACATTTACAGTTTTTGATTATACAGCTGCTAAGATACCTGTGATCACAGATGACTGCTATATTCAACAGCATCCAAAGTTCAAGGCAACGAAGTGAGCTCCAAGTAGCTTTTATCTTCCTTTCCGCTTAACCCTTCCAACACCCTGCACTATTATATGGTAATGGAAGCTACTGCTTCTCTGCAAACTGACAGGACCAGGGTGGACAGGGAAGAACATGACAAAACCCCCTCTCTGCATTTAAAAATTACTTGTAAAAAGGGCTCTCTTATTTAGTAGTTTAGCACAGTTTTACTCTGTAACCTGCAATTCCATTCAAAACTTTTATCATCATTTTGGACTAGGTCAGAGATTTAAACCAGGGGTTGCTCCCTTTTCCCTACTACGAAAAAAAAAAAAATAAAAAAGGAAAAAAAAAGGAAATAAATTAAAAGAGAGATTAAAAAAAAAAAAAGAAAAAAGGAAAAAGAATGTGCATTAATTACAAGGTACTGACTGACCTGGATTAGCCTTTATTCCATGTCAGCAGAAAAGAATTCCTGACATCTGCATCAATTACAAGGACTGCGGTTCCAAGTGGATTTCTTGTGAGAAATAAATGAAGAAAATCAACTTTTGGCTTGTTTCTGCACCTAGGTTTAACCCTGTGTAGTCTACTAATGAGACAGTACCTTTCTTATAAAGTCTTTCAAGTTATTTTAGGAACACAGCAATATTCCATCTCATCAAGTTTCTGCCTGTACCCTAATTCCAAATGGCTGGGAGACCAGTTTTCCCCTATTTACCAATAACCCTAAGCATCTTAATCAAATGGGAATAGGGAAAAATGCCTACTTCCAGACAAATAAAATGATGTGCATGATTTCAATGCAGTCAAGCTCTAGCTCTTACATTTCAAAAAGAACATCCAAGCATTGTAAAGACCGCAAAATAAGGCATGAGAAACATATGCTGTCAGAAATCCTACGTTATAGCAACAGGCAAAAGAAGCTCAATCTGTTCACTTTACACAGTCAAGAGGTACCTGTCTGAGGGTCACAACCACTTCTTCAAACAAAAGTTTAATGGTGTAAGCTAAACACACAGACATGTTCAGTCTAGAAACAGGATTGAACTGATGGAATAATTAGGGATAAAAATCTTTTCGTCATGGTTGATTCTACAATAGAAGTTCTTGCTTAAAAGACTAAATCTCTTTCTAAACAGTATGAGATCCCAGAAATTAAACCTTTGCAATTCAGGTCTTCAGCTTCCAAAGACCACATTTTGCGAGGGATGGGCTCACACACCTCCTGCAGTACTTCCAGACTTTAGAAACTTCTAAACACCTCTCCAACAGGTGCAGATTTAGTGTTTATTCTTTTCATCAGGAAGTCCACATATTTTCCTCAGCTAAACCAAAACTTATTTGAAGACAAAAATTCCCACTTTTCTTCATACACCAAATCCAATAGGTAATACATGTATTAACAAGCAGAATTACTGCTGAAATCAGCACTGGACTTGGAAAAAAGGCAATTAACATATACAATCAAACCATACAGTTTTGATTAGTTTTACTTCTATCATTTTAAATTTCAGCTTTACAGAAGGGACAGAACTATCAAAGGCATTCAAATACAGAAGGTCTCATATGTAGTGGTTTTGCAGTTCTTCATAAACTCAAAGTTAAGACAACGAAGATGTCATCTCTGCAGGGACAGACTGTGCATTAAAGCCAGATGAAACACTTTGAAGCCAAGACCTGGAAGACATTGCTAATTCAAAAAAAGGTGGAAAAAGTTAGTGACTTGCCAAGTGTTACTATACCTTGTTCTGTAGAAAGAGCAAATATTCTGTAAAACTATGAAGTGTGTCAGATAAAATACATAGTAGCTGAACTTGCTTAAGTGGAAAATGTACTTCCAAATACATAACGTACTGGTAGAAAAAATATATCTGATGCATAAAATGAAATATCAATTAGTTGTGCTTCTTGACAGATTGTAAAAACAACCATAGGCTGAAATGTTTGAACTGGGATTTTCATATATCTTTACAAAGTAACAAACTAAGTCAGCCAAATACAGTACTTGAATACATCCAGACTTGAGGAAGCTTGCCAGAATGTCTAACTTGGCAGAAAAAGATTAAGCAGGATCAAGTCTGGTCAACAGGCAGTATTTTCAGCTCTACAAGACTCTGGGGTTTTTTTTGGTTGGTTGGTTGTTTTCTTAGTTTTCTGGTCCTTTTTTCCCCTTTTTAATATGCATTCAATTTTTGAGGAATTTTAAAGGCTTAAATATGGAACCAAGAAGCCTCCCTGTATATCAGTGCTTACAAACACATTTGTTGGCTTATGTCAAAAGCAACCTGTATTTCTTTTCTTTAAATTTAAAAATTAAAAAAAGGGAGTAGCTGTAAAACCAATTTTTTTCCCCCGATACATTATCTTCAGTGTGATTTTTCCTGCCCTACAAGTTTTCCTCCTCCCCATATTCTCTGTATTTCACATTAAAGATTTCCTGGTATGACATTATCAGTGTGGCCTTTCCAGCTCTTTTATTCACATGCAGAGAAGGGTGTGGGTAACTTATAAAAGTAGCTGTAAAGTAAATATGCCTATAAACTCTGACAATTTTATAAAAGGCAGTTATTTGTCTGAATTCAGAAGTGACAACAATGCAGTGACATTTTCCCACAATAGATAAGTGCAAACCTGGTTTTGGGTATCGTACACTTCAGTCACAGCAGTAATTCCATTACTTTTAAATTTGTGAACTTAAAGAGGTTGTGCAATAATTTTCAGTCTTAGCAAGACTTTGATTTCCCCACCTCTCAAGGAAAGGGTCCACAGAAACCAGCTGTCCAGATAGCCCACCTATCTTCCATTTCACAAAAATGTGAAAATCTAAACACAGGCTCAGCACCCATGAAGAAGTGAACAATAAAAAACCAAAACCCCAAAAACAACCCCAAAAAATCTTCATTTAAAAACACTAAATTCTTAAAACACCAAGAAAATGTATGAAGCTGAGTCAAATCCTGCCCATCAGGGCTCATAAAAAAAATTTACCTCTATCCAAACAAAGTCTAAACCACTATATTCAGGCTGTTCACAAAAAGGAGGGCTCAGTACTTAAAAATGTGTTGCAATTCTGGTGGTTTTGGCTCACTGTCCTGCACCCTGATTACACAAACACAGCCCCAGCTGGGGCCAATGCTAGCTCTGATAGGGTTGTACCATTCCTCCCTGGTGGCCAGGAGAGCTCAGCATAGCACAGGGCACAGGAACACGCTGGGACAGTTGGAGTTAGACCACAAAACTACTCCAAAGGCATGATCTGAATCATGTCTCCATCTGTCTGAAATAAGATTGGCAAAATGGACTGGAGCTGCTGTATTAATTATGTGGATTCCAGCCAGGCCTGAAGTGATGAGCAAGTTGTAGTCTGTGATGAATGCACAGCATCCATATATGATACAGAAGTTTAAGTCACAACAGAAGAGTGCAGAGGCCCAGCTGTATACAGAATCAGTTGTTCTGATTCTAAAGCAGAAAGTCTAGCTTTCTGACTCGATATACAAGTTTCTGGAAGCAGTGTACAGAGCAACTTCCCCAGAAGCATAAAGCACTGTGAGTTCCCATTGCTGCTCCTCCAAATTAAATGAAGCTTGTCGTGTCATCATGAGCCCTTTAGCTTTGGGAGCTGGCCAAAAAAACAGTACTCTCAGTACACCTGAAGCCTTGTAGAGCAGATAAACTCTGTTGTTAGAAAACCTTAGGCATAAACATAAGACCTGTTCAAAAGCCATCAGTTCCTGTCACCCTGGCTGTAGCCATATCTTGCAGTAAGAGCTGAAGAACTGTGACGAACACAGGAACTCAGGTTCTCAGCAGCATTAGACTTCTTCACCATGCGAAATGCAGGCATTATTTTTCTTCAGCATTTCTCTTAAGAAATACTTAAAATATTTCTGAGCACTTCATTAAATGCACAACATTGACAGGAAATATGCAACAAGCCAAATATTTTTATTTGTAGATTCTGAAATTACCATTTCAAGATGTAACCTGAAACCTCAGTGCTGCAGCACAACTCAGCCATATAGCTCCTTGCACCCACCAATTGCTCCGTAGTTACAAGAACCCACCTCCCTCCAGGAGTGTAGCACAGTGCTCTTTTAAGACCAAAGTCTCAAGAAGTGGGGTCCAGGTATTTAAGAAGATGCAGGTGCGAGTTTTTTCCTTCAAGAGGTTGAAATGAGAAGAGGGGGGCAAGCAGCAGAACTAACCAATAACCTTTAATAGCGAATATACAATTAGGACATTCTTCATCAATATTTCTGAGGAGAGAAATGAGCAACTAGTTCATGATAGACTTCACACTCAAGAAAGTCATCTTTCTGTCACGTCTCCTCTCTGTCACAAGGATTTCCTAGACAGCAGCTGTCAATGGAAAGGATCTTTAAATACTTTGCCTCTTTCAGCAGGTCACAAAATATTTGTGTGGTGGGAAGCTTTGGGGCTCCTTCAATTTCCTATTTGAAATTTGTGAAATGCTATAAGGTTAGACCAGTGCCTCCAGTTAATACTGCTGCTTCTTTGAAGGTGAAAAGCCTACGATCCTCAAAAATTTTAGACAGCCTTTAAACAAAAATAATGTATTTTACTACTACTCAGTTGTGAAAAAAAACAAACCACTAAAGACATTAGAAAAATTCCATTTTTACATATCATACTTACAGTGTGAAGAAAGCTCTCTGTGTCTCATTTTGAGTTACTACAGAGCTCCTAGGGCTGGGATCTAATACCAAGACTCTCCATAGGGTGGGGATCCTAACTGGAGACAAATATTGAATGCAGCCATTTGCTTTTTGGAAGAGTTGTAGCAGAGTCTTATCTTCCTAAAGGATTTCCTGTTGCCTACAAATTGTATTCTTATGGCAAAACCACAAAACATTCAAGGCAGGACATCCCATCTTTAGAAACACTGGCTTACTTTGGATATGAGCAGACAGAACCATCTCCTGGCCAGACATCAGGCAAAATTCCCTAACAATTAGCCTCATACATAACTTGTTTATTCCAATATTGCTTTCCATTGTGAAACTCATACCCTCTCATGAGATAAGATTTAACCATGAACATGAAATTTTTCTGCAGTGAAAAGTACAAATACATAAACTGATAACCACCCTTCTTAACAAACAGACATTGAGAGGAAGCATGCAGCTTATAACTATCTCGACAGAATGTAGACATAACAGGACCCAAATAATTTGGATTGCCTGGCTTTCTTGAACCACGAGAGACCAGATTTGCTAGGACAGAGGTTAAGCTCAAATTCTTACCACCTTAATCATTTTTTGGTCATTCCACCATTTGAAGCACAGGCTACATTGTGTGCATATGGGAAAACTAGTGTTTACTGCACCTGGAAGCTGTGTCCATTTTAAATTATTCTACAATATATATGTTGCAGGAACCACTGCCAAGATGTAATGCAATTTGTTTTAAGACCCACTCCACAAAACCCACAACTAAGAACAGATATTTTTTCAAAAAATTTGGAAACTTTTCATGCCTTGCACAGCACAATTGGTTTTGCAGCATATTCTGACCAAGAGAAGACCAGAAACTAATGTGGATATAATTTAAAGAATTAAAGTATCCTATGTGCTCTTTTGCCTGCACAACTAATGGATCTGGACACAGTACAGAGGCAGCCTCCCACCTTTCCTCCCCCTTCCCTGCTCTCCTCAGCTTGCTGACTCTTCAAGAAGTTGACTTCAGGAGTTTGATATATCGCTTCAAAACTTTTTATTGCTCATAAAACATCAAAGCTACCTCCCCTTCTGGTTTATCAGCAAGCAGCATTTCCCCCCTTTTTTAAGCTAAATAAAACTACAGGGAGCCAATTAAAAAAGCAAAACATAACAACTAAGCTTTCCTCTGTATATATTAATCTCTCAAGTTTAAATTTAGGATATTGAGGCCTCTCAGCCCACTTCTAATATCAGTGGCATAGTTTGAAACTACTGCTAGACATATAACTGGGTAATCAAACAACAAAAAATTAGTGATACTTACTACTAGCGTGCTTACATTTGCTAACTATATAGCACCTGTCAAAATTCTTCAGAATCAAGTGGTCAGTAACAGGGAGGTACCTGTGCTGCTGCAACTCAAACAGCAAAATGTCTTTGTATCTTTATTTTTACTACTTTGGATCTTTTGGTTTTAAGGATATGATCAGCACAAGATGAAAGAATGTAACCTTGACATTCTCATTTATCTTAAGAGCTGTGGCTCACTTTAACTGGTAGCAAGTAATCCATTTTTGTCTCTTATCCTTCCATGTCCTTTAAGTTGCTTTGGAAAAAATATGGCTGGGGAGGAGGTGAAATCAATCAATCTGAAAACAGATTTCTGGCATATCACTTGAATAAAGCAGCAAGACAAAATATGGCAGAAATTCCAAAAGGGGGGGGAAAGCACAGTTGTTGGAATGAAAGCTGATTTACATTTAAGAAACTGTTGAAAAATTAACTGTTACTATTACTTATTTTCTGTATATTAGTTCTGTGCAGTTGCCAGGAATCTGGTTTGTGTTTCCACACAGTAACATGGAATATATGATAGTAAAGAAAAACACCTCAAACCACCACCACTAAAAAGAAACCAAAACAAGCCACATTGAAAGTGGCAAAGGAAACTACTTTATATCAGCATTTCTAACAGGACAATTGTCATTATGACTGTGTCTTTTTAGGCTGTTCCAGTTATTGCAGAACAGCAATTTAACACATAGTAGTTTAACGACAATAACTGTTCTGTTTGGTGACAAAGTCTTCCTATAAAGAAATCTCAAGAGAAGCAATGGTTATCATTCCCAATCTAGAAAGAGCAGATGCAAAGTATACTGCTAACATCTGTAGTCACAGAATAGTACATTTATATTTTTATTCCGGGTCACACACAGCTAAAACTGCAGAGTAAGTATTACAGAATGTAACTTCTGGTTGGGACCTTCTCCAAAAAACTATTACAGTACTCAAATTATATTTAAACAGAAAAAGACAATTTAAGCCTGCAATAGCTTTTTTAGGATCAGCAGCACATTTCTGAGGTGCTAAACAAGACAGATGCTAAACATAACACAAAAATAAAAAATGCTATTTATGAAGGAATGTTCAATCAATCATTTTTTTCAAGCATTTTATATACAGAGCTAAGCTCAAAATAATTAATAAATTCAATAATTAGACACTGTTTATAATTTCTGGTAGGAAAAGGAATTTTTACACTTCAATACACAGTAGAATAGTATACCACTTTCCTTTTCTTTAGCAAGGAACCTTTGCTCCTCCAGGAGTGTTTGAATTGTTTTAGATTTTTCTCAGTTTGGAAGATCAATTTAGAAATAAGTTAATAGCATTAGGATGCAGAAGGGCTTTAAAGAAACTGGCTGTTTTTCATCAAGATGCATCACATTTGACTGCTACATGCAAGCAACATTTAGCCTCCCTATTTTGAACTACGCCGAACTGGTTATTTAATATGTGCACATTATGTGTAAAACATGATACACATAATTTTATATCGTGTGCAATTTATTGATACAAAAGCAAAAAAATGCATCAAACTCAAGTGCTACACTTCTTAATTGCTTGAGAACTAAGAATTAGTTACCACTGAAACAGAAAAACAAAAGTAATTCTTTGAAAATGGGATCATTGATATAAAAAAACCCTCCTCAGTTTTCCAAACCTCAAGTTTAAGCCGTTCAGGCCAGGTAAACTTCTTATAATTCGTGGATGACTGCAACACTGATCTTTGGCAGGATACCAGCCAGTCAAGACACCAGGGAAAGTGCTTGGCATTAGAAGAACATGTTCTTCTACTTGTTAATAGCCCAACCTTTGTAATCAGTGACTTAATCACCATTACATTACAGCAACTGCATCTTCACTTCTGATGAGGAGCAGGCTTTACTATACTCAAACATTTCACAATGTCCAGAACAATCTACCTCTCACTGCCCTTCACTGCCCTAGATCAAGACAGCCACCACCTCCTCCTCCTCCTCTTCACTGAGCTGAGGAAGTTTGGAAGTCCGTCCAGTTTCAGCCTGTTGGCAACGGAGAAAGAAAGTGAGACCCAGCCAGCCTGGCTCAGTGACTAAGGCAGTTCAAAGTGCTTTCAGGAAAATAGCCAGTTGATTCAAGGCTGTGGTTTCATGCCTCATGCACTACCAGAGAACATGAGCTGTGCTGCACACCACAGGGGCTGCACACAGACTGGCTGTAGTAAAGCAGCCTGCTTCGGCTGTTGCTAGTGCTCAACTTCCGCGGAGCGGAGGCTTGCCCGGGTGTCAAGAGTTATGACAAGAGTCATCATGCGTTATGACAAGAGCCTACAACCCCTTTTCAAAGCAAGATGTGCCACCCTCTTGCAGTGTGCATATGGAGGCCAACAATTTAGCAAGGAGTCAGAAACGGAATATCCAATTTCATCACCCTTCCACTTCGTATTTCTCCCATTTCCAATCAGATTTCAAATCTACTTAGGCTTCATCACCTCCTTTTATAAACACTAGGGTTAAGAATTTCAGACATGAAATTCTTGTCAGAATGTCTTTATACAGACACTTCCTCCTCCATCAAGATATGATTTTGGGGGCATTAAAAGCTGCTACAAAATGAGGCTATGAATAGTAACTAAAGAATAATAACCTGGCAAAGGAAAATTAAATTACTGGGGACAGAAAGAATATAAAAGGCATGTACTATGTTTTCTCCACCATTTTTCTTGCTTCCAACCATTTTCAGGTAATTTTCCTTGGTTCACAGTGGCTTATTTATTTGGAGCTGTCTTCTCTGGTCTCCCCTTCAACTCATGCGGTTTTTTAAAATTCACTATATCCTTTTGCAGGGAAGTCCACAATGCCCACCACTTTCTGTATAAATAGCCAAGGCCTTTTATGTTCCATCTCACCCACCCAGTGTCAGCAGACAGATTTTTTTGGTGCCCATCCCAGCCCAGTGGTGTACCATTGAGCCTACAAGTGCACTAGTACCATAGTTGCCTAAAACTTCACATGCACATAAGATGCTTCATTTTCCCATCTACTTCAGTGTTTCTTTAAAAGGGGTGTAGTAATAATAAACCATAACAACAACTTTTTCCATGAACGTGATGCACTGAAAGACCACACAGCACTGGGACCAAAGGCAGCACACAGCACTTACTAACCTGTATGACCATACCCTGGCATTCCTGCCATGAAAGAATCAGCCTTAGCAAAATTTGGAGGTAGAAATACTGATGCTGTTTTTTTCACTGTATTTTAAGGGTATGATCCATTGGGCTGTGTTTTTCCTGTGCAGTGTTGCGTATTACAGCAGAAATAGCACGCAAACGTAAGTCAGAGGAGTTACAAAACGGAATGAATCTTATCACAAGCAGCAACAGAAACAGCTGGTAGGCTCCCACTAGTGCCATCAGGTACACAATGCAAGGAAAACCACTGCTTGTTGCTGTAGGATATTTTACAATGACATAAACTTGTTGTCCACAGGAATTTGTCAGTAGCTGTTTATAAAGCCCAGGTGTAATGTTTGTTTCCTTCAGGATGCAAGTGTGAACCATGAAGTCAGGAAGAGAGGATCCAGCTGTGGGAAGTCATGTCTCTTACTTCATGAAAAAGCTGGTGTGGGAAGAGGGAAAGGAAGAAGACTTTGTGGGAGTTTAACTTCCTCATATCTTTTTCAAATATGTCTACTTTTCAGGCACAGAAAAACAACCAGCCAAGCCGACTGGAGAAACCTAATAAAGGTTCCCACATCCATATACATTTTCTAAGTGTTTTGCATAAAGCTACTGCTAAGGTAGCACTTTGATACCCCAAGAACTTTGAGTCTGGGAGCCTTCCAAATAGATACTAAGGCAGACCTCATCTGGTTTCTTTGAAGCAAGCCTAACAGAACAGCTGTTCACAGGTATCATGACAAAAAATTAATCCACTATCCACAGGATGAAACACTTGTGTTTCATGAAAAATATTCAGTATCATCAAAATTTTGTTAAGCTATAAAAAGTCTGAATCCTGTAAGACAGATAATTTGTAATGAAAAAAGTCAACAATCATTCCCCTAAATTTTTGCAAATAAGTAACTGCTCAGCTCCATCATGAGCAGCCACCGCGAATCACAGTGGCCTCTCTAAAGGTGAGAGGAGGAATTTGTGCAGTTGGGTGGGGTACTCCTGTCACAGCCTTATTTCCAGTGGTTAACCATACTAGAAGTTTAAGAGTGATTTTTCAGCAAACACAAGCAGAAAAAATGTTAATTCCTTTGCAAGCTAAAACAG
Source organism: Ifrita kowaldi (assembly GCA_013398055.1). Lineage (NCBI taxonomy): Eukaryota > Metazoa > Chordata > Aves > Passeriformes > Cinclosomatidae > Ifrita > Ifrita kowaldi. Next base: position 361,791 of record VZRS01002622.1, on the reverse strand, counting down.
AAATGCACTCAATCCACTTCCTGGTATTGACATAGTACATTGTTCTAAATGCATCCATTGTAAATAGAATATAATAGCTTTGCCAAAGGAAAACAGTTTAGAAATAGTTATACGTTGGTCATGGTAGGAGTTTTTTGTTTTAATTTGTTTGTCTAGCACTCCTTGATAGCTACACAAACATCTTGAAAAATATTTTTCCCTGTGTGATATGCACACACTTCCATCTTTGCAGCAACCACATCTCCAGGTCCTGGGTTTTTTCTCCCAAAATCACAAAGCAAGCATTGACATTTATAAATATAACTGTTGACTCTAAAAGGTTTGACAGAAGAGGTGGCGGAAAAGCAAATAGTCTGCCCACCCACTGGAGACCCTCGAGTCAAGGACTAAGTTACAGTAACTTAATTACAGGAAACTCCTTTCTCAATTGTCTGCTCCTGTGTGCTTCGTGGCTTAACTGGAGTATGTGGAGCAGTGGGTCAGGGGCAGGGAGGGGCACTGCTAGGTTAAAGCAACACTGGCTTTTTCAAAGTTTCCAGATAATCAGTTACTTGCCAACACTTTGCTCAACCCAGCTTGACCCCGATAAACGTAAGAGGTTAATTGTTAGAAATTTGTAACAACAAATACACCTTTTTCTTTTCTTTTAACCAATGACTGCAAGAATATTTCTTTGGGAAAAGAATAAAATAGTAATAAGATGATAAGATTTCTGGAAATAATTACAAAATTCACATAAATGTTTATATACACAAGGAGCACTGGTATTTTAATCATGAGAAATGAAACACCCACTTCTCAATTCTGACTCAGTCATACCAGAGAAACTTTTCTACATACCAGTTAGCTGTATAAATGCTAACTAAACAGAGATGTATATGATCAAAGACTGACTGTGGAAGTTTATCCTGTAAATCCATGCTGCAGCAGCCACTGGCATATATGTCTGACAATTTTTTCCAGTAAACATTATCGTAACATCTTTGAATGTATTTATAACAATAAACCAACAAAAACTCTCATTAACTGCCAGCATTAATGACTTCATATCATTAGAATGTTTTATGTGTAGTAGAATATTTTCATCAAGACATAAAAACAGGTCCCTTAAGCGTAGATTCATTGTTATTCATTAGTTCACCTTTTTTTTTAACATCTAAAAATTAGTTTTGAAAGAGCAATTGAAAACAAAGCATCCAGATTAAACCAAGTTTTGTTTTAGTAAGCATTGCATTTGTTAAAGCGCACACACAGAATCACTCAGAATATTCTGAGTTGGAAGGGACCCACAAGGATCACCAAGTCCAACTCTTACGTGAATGGCCCATACAGGGGTCAAAGCTGTGACCTTGGCATTATCAGCATCCTGCTCTAACCAGCTGAGGAAGGATATTTTATACAGACTCTGGAATAACTTCATGAGCTCTTATCGCAACAAAATACAATGATAACTGCAATTTGAAAATGAAGATTCAAAATAATCTCATCATTTTATCATAGGCTTTTGCTTCAAGTGGACTCACTCCAATGCTTTTAGCATAAGTATTTATTTATAAGGGTGACACACAACATGTGAATCAGAGAGAGCTCAGTCTTTAAAAGACTAGCTGCAATTGCTTCTCCTCTTGTGTTGAGAGTTCTCCCAGTAACATGTGTTAAGCTTTCCAGTAAGTTTTAAAAAGGCCTTCTGCAGTCAAGCATAATTTAATACCATTTAAGTGAAGAGAAATGCCTTTTTCTACTGTTATTGATGCACTTCTTGAAATTATTAATGCAGCATGTTTCTCCTTGCCTTTCAAATGCCAAAACTGAGATTCAAAATCCACAAAATTATTTAAAACTAAATTTTGAGATGTCTGTCTTCAGGCAGAGAATAAAGCAGCCTGAGCTGTAAGCTTTAATCAAACTAAACCACACATTTTAATTAATATAGCCCTTGTGTGAGGATCTGGAAAGCAAGGATATACAAGAGCCACTATAGTTTTTATACAATATTGTCAGAAACACCTCACAATCTTCACATGAAATAGCAATTTTTTAGAAAATATTTTAATGACACATCCAGCAGTGATTCTGAGGAAGGAAACAAATTAGCAGGATTACAATTGTTTTCAAAGAATGGATTTTCCCTGAAACCAAGTACCAGGTCTTCAGATGTGGGAATTTAAAATTAGCAGACCTTGAGAAGAAACAAAGTGGTCTGACTGAGCATTTCAAGATTCAATTGATTTAGTGAAAATCACACAGACAATTCCTCCTTGTATCAATCATCCCACATCTTAAATGTCAGCTTTGGTTTTGTGAGACTCAAGTATCCCATACAAAAACCTGGCTTCAGTTAACAAGATTTCTTCAGCAAATGGGACAAAACATCTTCTCCAACACTGAAATCGTAGCAGTGCATTGGCCCTCCCCCCTTATTATATATTTTAGTACTATCATGGATGATGGGCTAGAGAGGGATGGAGAGCTTACACAAAAATAAGAGAAAATTTCCTGCTATCTAGATTAACATGCACATATTATATTAATTCAGCTCTCCCTTAAATTTAAGGCCAGTAAGAGAAACTCAGTTTTTATGTTCAAAACATTCTTCACAGAATCCCAATGCTTTTTTTTCTTTTTTTTTCTTTTTTTTCCAACAGTCAAAAAAATGGAAGAAAACTACTAACCTTCGCTTCTGGGCACAGGCTCTGTAGCACCTGGTGTTTTATCTGGCATCTCTGCAGACACAGGCTTAGTAAAACCTAATGGACACAAAGCAAACAAAGTTCTCCATCAAAACCAGCACGTTTCAGTTAAGGCTCTCCCCTGATCCATGGCCCCTGTGAAGGATGGGTTTTCAGCTTCCATCGTTTCTGTGTTTGTGTGTAAGTGTAAACAGGCAAAACTCTCTTGGGATTAACTGCAATACCATTCAGTGGACTCTCAATTGGATGTACTACCAGGCAGGCAGGCACAAAAGGACCCTCTCATACCTGAAAGCACTAATTACATCTGGGGAACTTCCGTCTTTGATTTCATACATTTTTCTCCCTCAGTTAATTTCTAGTGAGAGGTCTATGAACTGAGATGGAAGAGCTGCTTACACTCAGGTACTGCTGAAGTTAACCATGGAGAGACCATCCAGAGGGTCACATCAGCCTGCATCAAACAGAAAATCCCACTAACAGCTTTACTACACTGTAGAGCACCAATATTTCTTCCAGCACAGCAGTGGGCAGAGAAGAAAAGGCTTCTCAGGAAGGCACTGAACACATCTCCTCTTACAGCAACCTTATGTACCCTCTGTGGTACTGGCTGATGGTCAACATGTGGCCACCACATACCGACTGGGATTTTGTATCCTCCTTTTTAGCACCTTTGAATGTTTTCCCATCACCAGCAACGCTGACACTCCATTTTGCATAATGAAAACCTCAAGATCAGACAGGATGCACCAAGCGAAGACAAATCAGAACAAAGAAGATCCTCTGCCTGAAGGAGTTTGTGTGCCAAGTGGGACAGGGACTTCACCTCAGCTGACAATTCACACAGCTCAGTGCTGTGTATAGCACAGAGTGCACAGCATTGGAAATATTCACAGTACAGCCTTAATTCCTAACAAAGGAATCATCTAAGTTTCTATCAACACTGAGGCAAAGAGCTGATTTGGCGTGCAGCTTTCAAGACAGCCATCAGACCCAGAGTTATGGGAGACCTCCCCAGATAACCATGCAGCAGAACTGAGACTGAACTCCAATAAATGGCCCATTTTCCCTCCCTTCTTAAATTATTTTCCTTCTAAATTCATATAGCTTGTTTTGAATCCTATCCTCAGACGTAAAATGAAAGCATTTCTGCCCCAGTGTCCAATAAAGAGCTTAGATTTACATTACAACCAAACTACAAAATTTGTAGGATTTCTTAAGCAGTTTAAGTCACAAAATAGGATTTCGGGTCTGTTTTCCAGGGCAAGTATATCTGACATATTTAATTCACAAATATGTAAAATACTTAGAAATATTAGACACATATGAGGCTACAATTGACTAGCACACCTTAGGGTAGAAATTAATTTCTATTTAACTGATGGAAATTCTACTACATATGATTTCCTGGATCAGCCAATTCATCTCTTCTCAAGGTAAAATCCACCACATCTTACTCAGGAATTACTTTGTACTTAACATAGATGTCTTATCCACACAACAGTACGTATACTGAAGACTGTGAGCTAGCTAAACATCTTCTCTAACTCCCCCAAATTAATAGCTATAACACTTATCCACCTGAAGGTCTGGGTTTATGAGTTCATAAACCACAGCTGGACAGTGCCACACACTGAACAAACAAGTGTACCCACAACAGAGGTTTAAACAACTACAAACACCTAGGGGTCTCCAAACTCCTTTATAGATCTGCTGTGAAACAGAACCCACTCTCCAGAAGACAATTAAAAAAATAAATCTGTTCTTCAAACAGATTACTCAAATTTAATTATCTATATCATCACTAAACAATTGGGTTTAATAAATGCACCAACTAATTCTAAAACTTGGCAAGCTCATGTCTAACCCTCTGCATTCAATGATGCACTACATATTCTCTGAGCATCGCACCAGTTTATAAATCAAATTCCAGTTATCCAGTGATTTACTAGTAAAATTGATAGGAACTAGTTAATTACACAATGTATTTGAAACAAGAAATTTCGTCAATAAGTACTATCTTTACTTTTTGTCATTAATTTTAAAATACAAGAAACGTTTTCTGTAAATTTTACATTTTAAATAAATCATTTCATATCACTTATTCAGAAAACAACATGTTTAAAATGGAAAAACATGGATATCTGCATATCTGTTTTCTGGTTTTGGTTGGTTGGAGTTGCACAGACTTGAAATAAATACATGAGTAAACATCACCATGGAAGTGTTCACAGAGTCACTCACTGACATGTTAATGACAAAAAAAAAGAAAAATAAAATCAGTAGTCTCAGAAATAATTTTGGGCTTTTTTCTACTGATTTTTGTAGAGGTGCTAAATACAAGCAAGAAAAAAATACTTCTTTTCTTGCCTCTTCTACCCTGATCTTTATTTACATAACTCCAATTTTTTTTTGTCTAAAGTAGGCCAGCCTTTTCTGCTTGGCTGTCTAAGGAAGTGGTAGCCCTGCTTTTCTGTTATCAAAACTCAATACCAGAAAGCAATTTTACTGCAAGTAAGACACACCCCAACAGTCATTTCTCCAAATTTAATAGAGTTCCTGTGCTTATCCCTTGCTATGGAGCATGACCTATCATTCCCAGCACAAAAGCAAGCGGGATTCAAATGGGCGTTGAATGACCTTGTCATTTTTAATAATGGAACAGTAACTTGAAAGCTGGATCATTCAATTACTGCACACAAACCAAGGTATTTATTGAACAGGTTCAGACCTGCCACAGCTACAACAACTCTGTTTCAAGAGCTCATTTGGATAATCCACAGCAATTTTAAAAACTAAAGTCCCACTAATGGTTTTCTACAGACTTACCAGTTCAGCAGCTCTGCATTACAAGAAGTGACAGCAAGGGCGGCTTAACGTAGTTACAACAGGCTGAAAAAAGTCAGCCTCTGTGCCTAGAAAAGGGCATCTTCAGAACAGTGCCTAGAAGTTCTGAGACCTCCAAGATCCCTGAGTCCAGCTGTTAAACTGACACTGCCAAGTCCACCCCTAAACCATGTCCCTAAGTGCCACGTCTACATGTCTTTTAAATATCTCCAAGGATGGCGATTCCACTTCTTCCCTGGGCAGCCTGTTTCAATGCTTGAAAAACCCTTTCCATGAAGAAATTTTTCCCAGATATTCTTGTCACTGTCTGTAATGGTTTTCAGTAATGAAACAGTCTGAAATTTGTTGCTGCTTTTTCTAAATCTTACAGGAGATTAGTTGTACCAGAATAGTACAACCAGGTGCAAACATGACACAGTCTTCAACATTTTTGCAATTGATTGTCAATTAAAAACATTACATCTAAAAACTGAGGCCCAGTAACGTGGCACAGAACAGTATTCTATGACTTCTTTTAGAAGTACACAAATACATGTATTTTAAAATCTAAAAAGTATGCTTTCCCCCTTTCTGTCTCATAAATGTGAACCAGTTCCATGCTAATGCTAGAAATTGCAGGATATACTAAAAAACTTTAAAAAAAAGAAATACAGAACTCTGCTGTTGTTTTCTGTAACACACCAAATTTTGACTTATCCAAAAAACAGAAGTCAATGTTGAGCATTCCTTTATTTATAAATAAAGTTCCTCCTTTTAATCTAGGAAGGAAGTCTCTGACAAATACTGTTCATAGACTAGGACACTAAATCTCTCTCTCTCTGCAGTAAGGCCAAGCTGGACTCATGTGAAATCCAGCAGAAAAGCAGCGTTTGGGGTACAAGCTTGCTAGTAAATGTAAAAGGAAGTAATGCTTGCTCACGTTCCATGCCGATAATTTCCACTTATCCAGACAATCTTATTAGTACTAGTATCCCAAAAATTTGCAATAATTTCAAGATGAATTCGATTAAGTACTTATAAAAACATTCCTGTTGGACCCTTCCAAATACTCTTGCAATATAATTATTGAAATAGTTTTAATTATCTCTGAATCTCAGGCTCAACTATTCTAGTGATCCATGGGGTACCTTGTATTTTTCAAATCATCAGTCAAAACTGCTACCTATTGCTTAGTCAGAGCACTTTTTCACAGAACATCCTAGTAAGAGAACTTGAAATACATATGCATTGATAATTTATGAATAAACACAGCTATACTGTTTACATTTCTCAGTTAAGCAAAACTCTTTAACAGCAACCAAAAACAGCCAGATGTGTGACCATGCATTTTCATGGGCCATAATCAGCTAGGGCCACCCAAACAGGCATACTGGGAGGTCCTAGTTCAAGAAATTTTTTGTTCCTTCCAGTAGATTGATTTGCCTTTAAAATCCTGAGCTGCTAAAAACTGCAAATCAGCTTTAACGTTATGAAAAGCATAAGATCCTTTAAACACAGCATCTAAACCAATAGAGTATTGTAGGTGAATTAGTAAAACATTCAAATTTATAGCACATGGGTGGCTAAAAAATACTTTTTAGAAAGCATGCTCACAAAAAATATAGATTACTTGTGTTTCACAGACAAATATATTCCTTGTCTCTTTAATTAGCTGTACTTTGCAAAAAAACCCAAATAAAAGCCAAATAAAAGAAAACCATCAGTAAGGGTTTCCAATTATCCAAAATCATTGTTAATTGAAGTATCACAATTTTCACTTTTAAAGTTTCATGGACAAATTTTCATTGGAGAGAAGACTTCTGTTCCACTTTTGTTCTTTCAGCAATTTATTGCTGTATTCTCAAAAAAGCATCAAGCAGCTTGAAAGAGACTATTGTTCGTCACAGGACTCTTTGCAGTTGTAACTATGGAGTGCAACTATGTATTTATGTAGAACAATGATCATCACTAACCAAAATCTAACCTGAACCTCCTCCTTTGTGTCAAACCCCTGGCCCCTAGTCTACATCTGTTCCAAATAGCTGGAAGTGATCATATTTAAGAAAGTTGCTTGGATTTCTTCAAAAACTTGTCAAATACAGTCACTCGCCAAGGACAGACACTGCATTTCTCCCCCGTCTTTCATAGGCACAATCAGCATTAATATTAAGGTTCTGCTGTGGCCACTTAATTTACAATCAAAATACATGTTCCCTTACAATACTATATTACAGTTTTAAATGCAGCCCTTTACAGATTAGACAGTCGGTGCTTTATACACACAGATCAGTACATGTAAAACAACTGAAGTCCTGAAGTTCTACATTACATGCTGTGCTGTTAACAGAAACTCTACCTGCTGGTTTATTTTTAGAGAGTATTTGGATGAGTTCTTCCTGCTGCAATCA
>VZRS01002622.1:257111-353817 GCA_013398055.1 Ifrita kowaldi | reverse complement strand
AAAAAAAAAAAAAAAGAGAGGTAGAAAGATAATAGATATTAGTAGGTTTTTTGACATGAAATATTTTGTAAACAAATAAGAACAATCGGATGCCCAGAAACAGCCAGCACAGATGGCCACCCTTCTTGGATGAATGGTATTGGATGTTGCATTTCTGAATGCAAAACAACTCACAGAACCCCAAAACCTGCACTCACACTCTCAGGTTTCAGGATGAGCTCCATACTCCAAGGATGGCTACGGTAAAATTCATACTCACATCAACACACTCAGACTTCGACATTTGGCTGTTAAACATTGCTTATTATCTTTGCTAGAGAATAAGGACATCTGTCCCTGATCTAGTTTTTGCCATTTGTTTGCTTACAAAATCCCTTCTGGTGCAGATGCATTGCTGCTCTGAACCCCACGAGAATAGCTTTCATCCCAGATCACATAAACCATAAAAGCAAGTTTATATGCTAACACTTACACAGTTCTTTCACATGAACCAAGAAGTGACACTGAAAGAAACCCTAAATAACATTGACCTAAAGGACAGCAGTTACAAGGACATAAACCAAGCCTCATTTCTGCTCCTATTCACCACCGCCCCTCAGCCTTCCTAAGTAATATGGCAGTACCTGTTTAAGATTCAAGCGTTATTTCAAGTTAACAGTTATTCCTTCAAAATTGCACGGAATTCTAATGGCTCCTTTCATTCCCTGCCAGCAGCACTCTGGATGTGGGTGTGAATTACAGCTTCCCTTCTCCAACAACCCTCTCCTTCAAAGCCCTACAAAAATCTTCCAGTCTTTTTCCCCCTGCACATCAACACACTCCGAAATGTTCCAGCTTTGGGGATTTTGTTGGAGTTTGGGGTTTGGTTTTTGTGGGTTTTTTTGGTAAGACGCTACAAATTTTGCTGATTTGCCCAAACCAGGTCACCCTTTCACTTTCTTTTCCACAGAAAGGCAGTAACAGTGGCACTTAAGACAAATGCAGCAAGAGATGAGCTGGTCCAAACAAGACCCTCTGAACTATATCAGCAAGAAGGAGCAAAACCCCCTTTACACATTTGCCCATTGATGAAAGTCACATTACCATCACTCTCTCCTGCCTACTTCTTCAAAACATATTTAATCTACAGCATTCTCTGCCTAGTTTCTGGAGCTAATCATCCATGCTGCAGCTGCAATCCAAAATGCATAAGTTTTTGCCAGCAGGCAAAGACCAAATCACAGAATCCCTTTGTCACTGTCATTCTGGCTTACTGTAATTCACCATGTTTGAATGCGAAAAACATCACAAATGTTCTAATGTAAGGAACGAGCTGTCTGGTTCCTCTGCGGTTTAACTGCTACGCGAATGTCTTCTCCCTCCTCCCATCCCTCCAATAGCTCTGAATCCATTCCCAGTGCTATTCCAAGGTTTTGGTCATGGTTTTCCAAACCCACTAAAAGATCGAGTTCAGCAGCTAATCACCATGTTTCAGCCTGCAAGGCAAGACAGCGTATTTTTCACAAAGTAACACCGGATATGAGGTCTAGGGAGGGAATGTGACAATATTTTCTTCTTCAAACATTGTATAGAACTTCTTGAAAAGATTAGCCATAGTCAACCTTTGGTCTGTGTCCAACCACGTCGCAAGGCTCCTTAAAACAGCATATGCTTCTTCTATGCCAAGTGAAACAAAGAGGAAAACTCCCCACAGGGTCTGGTGGGAGGAGGAAGACAGATCAAAACCTTGACTGACACTCCCCAAATACCCTTGTGAAGCATATGTTCAAAGCCTAAGCAGAAAGACATCAGCTTTAATTGTTGAAATGCATGTATTTCCTGCATGTATGTATTAACTCTGTGCTGATCGCAGAAGTTTCTCAGCTCAGCAGAAGTGCCGTCTTTCAAACTCAAGTAATTTCAGAGCAGTTTATAGGAAATTTCTTAGTATAATTAACCACTGCTCTTTCTCTTTCTGAAAAAATGAACCGCTAATGAGTATTTTTGTAAATACTTTTTAGCTGGTACACGCAGCTTTGCTGGAGATGGCATGTAATCACGCTGCGCTAGAGAAAGCTGACAGAAAACAACCCAACGCCTCCCTCTGTGGCGCGGGGAAATCGCGGCAGCGCTTTCCCAGGATGCTGCCTCTCGGAGCCGTAAGGCACCGGTTCCAGCAGAGCTCCCGCAGGTGGCACTCGCTGCTGCTCCGTGTGGTGCCACACGCTGCTCCACTGGCAGACAAAAATGAGTGCTTGCAGCAGAATCTGTCTCTCCCGCCTGGTCAGCGTGTCGGGCGAGAGCTAAAAACCCTTCCGAATTGTCGTGCTTATCACTCGAGTATGGATTTGGGTTGGGTAGCCTGACAGCTAAGCTGCTATCTCACCTTTTGCTTATTTCAAAACTCTCTATAACCAGAATTAACAGAATTATTTCGAAAAGCACTGGGCATTTTTTCAAATTATAGGCACATATTGCTTCTCTCATGCCTTTGTACAGCGCAGTTAATCTCAGAAGCTCTTCCAGGCTTTCACTAAAGTTAAAAAACCCCACATGGATAAAGGAAAAAAAAAATCCATCAGAAGATCATGTTTCACTTACATACAGAAGGTCTGTCACTTCAGACACTTTCCTTTGAATCTAAGCTTGAGAAAACAGACAGACTTAGGTAAGGTGGCTCAGCACAGGACATGCCTGATATACACTGATGAAAACCAAGGAAAAGCAGGATAAGCAGGTCAGTCCCAAGATATTTAGGGACTTAGAGGCAAGTCTCAGCACAGTCTGTTGTGAGTACAGCAGTAGCAAGTCATAGCTGCCAAGAACAGCTATCGTTATCACAAAATACTGTTGTCATCTACTCAAAGCAATCTGCTACTCAACAAGCATGCAGTGAAGCACACAATGTATTCCACTCAAAGCATCTTCTGAGCAAATTAAGAGCCTCATGTAATGCATTGCATGTAGTTACTCTGCAAAAACCAACCAACAGCATAGTTTTCTTTACTGATATTTAGAAAGAAAGATAAAATCTTTTAACTGTGCCACTCTTACATCGTTTTCTGATTTCATTTTTTAGATAATACTACTGGTTTTTTAATAATTACTGTTAAGTACTAATTAGGGCCACAAAAAACCCCCCTGAATTTGAAACAAAACCGTTTAAAAATAAAATCAAATGCCTCAACATAGATGAGAATGCACATTTCAACATTTTCTGTATTACAAGAGCTTATCTCCAATACCATTAATTTGTGACTCTTCAGTAATGCATATACCAAGTGCAGAAATAGCACTATGCACACACACCAGCTACAGCACTAAAGAGACTACAGGATTTTAGGGTACAAGTCCTTACAGTGTGATAACAGTCAAACCCATGGCCAGCACCCTGACAGTTGCCAAAAAAAGAATACATGACTCTCCCTTCAACAAATTCTCTGATACTGTTAGAATTTACACAGTCATTTAACCATGTTACCCTAAATACAGTTTCTGAATTTTGGGTTTACAGCTGCACTTCTGCCTTGCTCACCATTCCCCCTTCCAACTACACATTCCAGCTAAGTGTTCAGATTTCATGGGAAAAAAAAGTTAAAAGTATTTTTTTTTAAATCTGCATTAGGTAGGCTGGTCACTAGCATCCCCTCTTCTTGCATCTTTCTCAAGAGAAAATACAACTACAGATGCATTAGGTCTAGTATTTTGTTGAAGAAAGTCTAGATGAGGACCATCAAGTTGATTAGACGGATAGAAAACCTCTCCCAGGAGTAAAGGCTGAGAAAATTGGGGTTGTTCAGCCTGAAGAAGAGAAGGCTTCAGGCTGACCTGATTGTGGCCTTCCAGTACCTGAAAGGAGCCTATGAGAAAGCTGGAGACTGATTTTTTTTACAAGAGCATGTAGTGACAGGACAAGAGAGAATGGCTTCAAACTGAAAAAGAATAGGTTTAGATGAAATATGAGGAAAAAATTCTTTACTGCGGGTGGCGAGGCACTGGAAGGAGTTGCCGTGAGAAGTGGCGAATGCCTCATCCCTGGAAGTGTTTAAGGCCAGATTAAATGGAGCTCTGAGCAACCTGGTCTTGTGGAAGGTGTCTCTGCCCATGGCAGGGAGGNAGCGTGTCGGGCGAGAGCTAAAAACCCTTCCGAATTGTCGTGCTTATCACTCGAGTATGGATTTGGGTTGGGTAGCCTGACAGCTAAGCTGCTATCTCACCTTTTGCTTATTTCAAAACTCTCTATAACCAGAATTAACAGAATTATTTCGAAAAGCACTGGGCATTTTTTCAAATTATAGGCACATATTGCTTCTCTCATGCCTTTGTACAGCGCAGTTAATCTCAGAAGCTCTTCCAGGCTTTCACTAAAGTTAAAAAACCCCACATGGATAAAGGAAAAAAAAAATCCATCAGAAGATCATGTTTCACTTACATACAGAAGGTCTGTCACTTCAGACACTTTCCTTTGAATCTAAGCTTGAGAAAACAGACAGACTTAGGTAAGGTGGCTCAGCACAGGACATGCCTGATATACACTGATGAAAACCAAGGAAAAGCAGGATAAGCAGGTCAGTCCCAAGATATTTAGGGACTTAGAGGCAAGTCTCAGCACAGTCTGTTGTGAGTACAGCAGTAGCAAGTCATAGCTGCCAAGAACAGCTATCGTTATCACAAAATACTGTTGTCATCTACTCAAAGCAATCTGCTACTCAACAAGCATGCAGTGAAGCACACAATGTATTCCACTCAAAGCATCTTCTGAGCAAATTAAGAGCCTCATGTAATGCATTGCATGTAGTTACTCTGCAAAAACCAACCAACAGCATAGTTTTCTTTACTGATATTTAGAAAGAAAGATAAAATCTTTTAACTGTGCCACTCTTACATCGTTTTCTGATTTCATTTTTTAGATAATACTACTGGTTTTTTAATAATTACTGTTAAGTACTAATTAGGGCCACAAAAAACCCCCCTGAATTTGAAACAAAACCGTTTAAAAATAAAATCAAATGCCTCAACATAGATGAGAATGCACATTTCAACATTTTCTGTATTACAAGAGCTTATCTCCAATACCATTAATTTGTGACTCTTCAGTAATGCATATACCAAGTGCAGAAATAGCACTATGCACACACACCAGCTACAGCACTAAAGAGACTACAGGATTTTAGGGTACAAGTCCTTACAGTGTGATAACAGTCAAACCCATGGCCAGCACCCTGACAGTTGCCAAAAAAAGAATACATGACTCTCCCTTCAACAAATTCTCTGATACTGTTAGAATTTACACAGTCATTTAACCATGTTACCCTAAATACAGTTTCTGAATTTTGGGTTTACAGCTGCACTTCTGCCTTGCTCACCATTCCCCCTTCCAACTACACATTCCAGCTAAGTGTTCAGATTTCATGGGAAAAAAAAGTTAAAAGTATTTTTTTTTAAATCTGCATTAGGTAGGCTGGTCACTAGCATCCCCTCTTCTTGCATCTTTCTCAAGAGAAAATACAACTACAGATGCATTAGGTCTAGTATTTTGTTGAAGAAAGTCTAGATGAGGACCATCAAGTTGATTAGACGGATAGAAAACCTCTCCCAGGAGTAAAGGCTGAGAAAATTGGGGTTGTTCAGCCTGAAGAAGAGAAGGCTTCAGGCTGACCTGATTGTGGCCTTCCAGTACCTGAAAGGAGCCTATGAGAAAGCTGGAGACTGATTTTTTTTACAAGAGCATGTAGTGACAGGACAAGAGAGAATGGCTTCAAACTGAAAAAGAATAGGTTTAGATGAAATATGAGGAAAAAATTCTTTACTGCGGGTGGCGAGGCACTGGAAGGAGTTGCCGTGAGAAGTGGCGAATGCCTCATCCCTGGAAGTGTTTAAGGCCAGATTAAATGGAGCTCTGAGCAACCTGGTCTTGTGGAAGGTGTCTCTGCCCATGGCAGGGAGGTTGGAATTAATCTCTAAGGTCTCTTCCAACTGAAGCCATTCTATGATTTCATTCTAGTGAGGTGCAGAGCTTAAACCTCACGACTGAGTCAAAAGTTCTGGCTTAATAAATGAAGAAAAATAAATTTCAAAACATTGCAGAGCTGGATGTGAACCTGTCAAATTTCTTCAACAGCAGAGATTGCATTATAGTGCACATGGTTAAGAAAAGGAAACTGAAGAAGAAAGAATTTCAGCATTGTTTATCTCAGAATTGCTCAAATTCCTTTCAAAGCTCTGAACTTTGCTTACAATTAGGAGACATGCTGATTTGGCTAATAAACAATCAGAGAGATGCACACACACAGAGTCCCTCTTTAGTCTTTTTCATATTCAAGTCTCTGGTGCTCAGCAATTACAGTTTTAAGAGTCCTGGTTAAGGACAAGGGCTGCTGCTGCTGTTCCATGCCACTCGCAGATATTAAAAAAACCAAACAGGCAAACAAGAGCAATAACCCAGCTAGCATCCTAACAGTCAACTTCTATTCCCATTTCTCTCTTATACAAGAAAAGACAAGCAAAACAAACAAACAAAAAACCCTCCAGACTTGCATCTGGCAAATATAGTAAAGAGCCCCTGGTACCTGCAGACCTACAGGCTGTAGGCCTCTTCCAAATAGTTTTTCTATTAGAGAGGTTGTGCAGCACTTAAAAAGACACTTCTCTTTTTGCTTGATGCCTGTGCTTGGGGTATCACTAAACGTCATCTTGGAAAAGACCACTGATGTGCAAATTCATCCTTACACCATAGGCTTAAGTAGTAGAAGAAAAAACAAAACAGGCTGCGAGGAAGCAAAGCTGTTGTTGGAGCACAAGGAATCCAATTACAGCAAACAAGTAAAATAACAGTGAAAATAAACTATAACATGCAAATCCAATCCTATGTGCTGAATAAATGTTACAGTGATGGACAACATACCAATGAATTCCAATGCATCTGAGGAACTGGATCTAACGGTGATAGAAATAATCTTACCGTGTCTGCAGGCATTTCACCCTCTGACACTTCTTTTTTGTATTTCCATTTCTGTTTCAGGAGATTTCTTGACACCCAACTAAAGTTCACCAATTTTGTCCCGCTTACTCGTCAGAAGAAAGGAAACAACCTTGCCATCTGCTTAGTGAGGACATCAGGCTGTGTCTATTATGCAGGGTAGTTTCTCTTGAAATCACAGGACTATGATAATAATGAAGGTTTTTCTGGGGCTTGTTTTGTTTTAAATTAAAACTTTATAGCACTCTTACAGAGAAAATCTTGATATTTAAGGTCACTAAAAAGCTATTATCTATGGGAAGAATGAAATTTGTACGTGTTTTAACTCTGTGTAGGGCCAAAGTCAAAGCATTGAGATAGGGAATGACATCTTCCTCAACTCACATAACCAGTATGCAACGTAAATCCTGACGACTTAACAGAGATAAGGTACATCCAAAAGCAAATACTCTAAGAGTACAGAACAGCCCGATGCTTTTCAAGAGCGTAAATGCAGAAAAGTCCTATTCAAAGTCAGCTGTTTCAGGGGTATTTCTTCTCTGCACACAAACACGTTTCTGAAAGCTCCCTAAAAAAAAAACCAACCCCAAACCAAAAACCAGTGAACCACAAAATGGTGCTTTGCACCAAATTAAAAACACAAATTTATTATCTCATGTGCATTTTTTTCAAAGCACTGCTATTTTTCTTCCAGTTTGGCTAACAGCAGAGAAATTAGTATGCATCAACTCCCATTAGGCTGATACACCTCTTCTGTAAAATACTTGTAATGTGTTTGGATTCGCTGTGTATTTCCAAAGAAATAACTTCAGACCTCGTTGTAGAAGAAAACCACAGAACTTTCAGAATAAGGTCATACTGATGAAAGACAAAAATGTTGGCACTGTCCAGAAAGTCCGTTTACTTTTTAAAAAATTTTCGTAAACAATGTTAATTCCAAGTAAAGAAGAGAGAATTATGTTTTCCCCCTCAACTGTAAACTCTTTCAGAGAGCTAAAGAGGGGGTGGGAGAGGGGAAGATACAGAGGAATGTTTGGTTTGGCATTGCTCACAAGGGGAATGTTCAAGAAGGGGAAACCTACTTAAAACCAGAATAACGGATGATTATTGCTTTATATGTAGATCCTTCACTAGTTTTGTCCCCATAACACACAGTGACACCATTACATTTATAAGGAAAGACTCAGACACAGATTCACCATGAGGAGAATGGGCTCCCACGGAGTCCATTTGTGTGTTTCCTTCAACTGCAATTGCCTGCCTACGGCATTACTGCTGAAATGAGAGGTTTAGACATGGACTTTATAATTATTAGACAAGTAATACTCAGTTGGCTTTTCCAGAAACTGTCATTTGAGTGGCTAGCCAAAGCACAGCCATGCATAACAAAGCTACTTACGCATGCCCTCTGAAACACGTTTGTTGAGGTTTTTTTTACCCATAGCCATCAGAAAAAATCCATCTAACTTTCTGACTACAGTACAGTATCATTAATGAAAATTTTGGGGTTTTGTTTCCATCACAGAGTATGTAACATTAGGCAACAACACAGCAAATCACATAAAAGAGTCAACAGTTAAAGTTCTCTGAGCCCTGACATGTTCCAGGCTCCGAACGCCGCCGAACCTGGCAGCCCCCCAGCCCTGGCTCAGGCAGCTGACTGTAGGACCCCTTCACGTTGCTCCAGCTTTTCCTTCTCCCTGCTTTGAGAATACATACATCTGTGTGTATATATGTATATGTATTTATATACACACTGTGCACACATGTTAAAAAGGAGGAAATTAATAGCAGACAAGCTAACAGCACTGTGTACATTCCCTTGCAATTTATCCAAATGAATGGCCTCATAACTCAGACTGGGACATTTCCTGTAAAAACACTCCACTATTTATCAAGCCACTCCAGAGTGCAACTGTTGAAGCGTGGCTTGCAAACAACACTCTTTCTAGAGCCAAAGTTTGCACTTATCTACAGAACACTCTAACTAGTCGGGATGGAGAAGCCGGAGACCGCTTGCTATATATCAGATTTGAAAAGCGTGTCCCCAGTTCAGAGTTCTGTAACTGCAAGCATAGTCCAATTGGTTTTTGTGGCACTGAATTGCATATGCAGAGCACAGAGAAACTACAGTTTCAAATTACATTCATGCTTAATCTCTGACAGAACACATGCATATATATATATTCACTAAATATATTCATTATAAAGAATAAGGAATACTAGATGAAATAGGACTAGAAATGGAAAGGAAATTATTTCATTCACGCATGATCAGCACAAGTATAGAGTCTAGGAGACTAAAACTGGTAAAAGGGAAACCACTCACAGTAACAATCTTTAACCTGCCAAAATTTCCAAAGGAATCTGAATGACCATTTTGACGGAAGCTGGTGACAAGTTGTTGCATAAACATTTCTTTTGAGTTAAACTGCAGTATTCTCTAGACATGGAAACTCTTTCTATAGAATTAGATAAAGCTTCTTATCTCCACTACTCTTTCTCAAGAGCTGGATTTCTTAGTAAACATTGAATTGCCAAATGCAGACCTTCACTTGCCCCTGAGCAAAATACTACTTCCATTCAGAAAAAACACATGGGGAAAAAATAACATGACTTACAAATATTCTAGCTGGAAAGGTGATTTCCTTCAGCTGAGTGTTTTTCTACTTTCTATATCAGTCTAAGAGACATGGTTTGATCAATCAGCTGTTTATAAGTAATTCTCGACAACTACATGGAATCTGAGCCATTGTGCACTTTGATACTTCATTCACCTTCTCAGAATATAAAATAAATAAATAACTTACACTTATCTTTCAAACACAGAAACAAAGAAATACCTATTTTGTACTAAAATAACATAAAATCCAGCTACAGGAATATCACTGAAAACTCCAGAAGAACCTGTTTTTAAGAAAACAGCTTTATATTTCATTGACAATTTGATCTAGTACTGGAAACTAACAAAAATAACGACAGGGTGTGAGCGGGAATCTCTAAATAGGTTTGATTAAAGTAAATATTCAAAGGGATATTACTCAAGTCAGTCCCAAGAGCTTCAGCCAGTTTCCAAAACCTTTTGAATTTCAGAGCTAAGCCCGGTGAATTCAGATGAAAGTTTCTTTTCTTCCACTTTTAAGGGAAGAAATAACTTATGTGAACTTTCTGCAAAACAGCCTTCTTAGTTTAGTAATTGGGGAACAAACCTAAAGCACTGCCAAGACAAACAACTAACCATTTATAAACCTTAATGTTTCATTCAAATACTAAGTATTGATGTACTGAAACAACACAGAGGTATTCCAATAATGCTGTTCAAGTTATGTAATACCATCCTTAGTACACAAAAATCCCAGCTCCTCCATTCTTGCTGCCTAGCCCACATTTTGTCCTCTGAGGAACACAGGCACACAGAGTGCATACTAACAACACCAGGTTCCCACTGAACCCAGCCAGAGGCACAGCAGAGCGAGGAAACCACCTGGCCCTGCCTCACTCTGAGATTATGCCAGCCTATTCAGTGGGGCAACAGGAAAAAAAGTCCCTGCTGTATTTCAAACACACACAAAGAGCTATGCATATTACCACAAAAAGCAGGAAACCACTCTATCTGATCAGCAAATGAGATTCTATACCCCTCTGAGCCTTACTGCATTTAGGCAAGAGGAGCAGGGGGTAGAAGCATTTGCTCCCTTTAAATTTGATGACAGTTACTCCATCTCCTTCTCATCCTGTCACTGTTCCCACAACCTGTGCAGTATTCCCAGAGATATGACCAAGCTACTATCACTTTTTCCCCAACAGTCATCACCCACCAGGGCGTATCAATTTAACGAAGTGCCAAGTCAGTTCCAAATTCTTCTGTTTCCTCTTTCCCAGTTCCAAACTCCCACATTTCTCTCTACGAAACAAGTAGTCCAGAAATTCACTTTGAAATAAACCATAGCAATTCTGTTACCCAACCATAGCAATTCTGTTTACCCAAGCAAGGGGCTAAAAAAGTCTGCAGAGAAATGCTGACTGAGGAGGAGATGTGCGCACATCAAATAAAAAATTATTCAGGCCACCACAGTGAAAACACTCATGGGATTTCTGGACCAACCTGCAGATTCTCTGATGGTGAATAAATACTGAGGTCACATTGCAGGGTTTCATCATCAGAATAATGAAGGCTATTCTTAAATTAATTCATTACATGTGCCCAAAAAGTGCTCCTGGGTGCAAAAGCAAGCTGGGACAGAATAACACATCTGTGGTAGTGAATAATCCTACTCTCCAAAACAGGGTGCATAAAAGTCATCTCTCAAGAGTGATGGCTGAAATGCACTAGGTATGGGGTCATGCCTGGAAACTGTCTTTGGAGAAGGCTAACTATCATTTCCCAGCATCACACCAGCAAATGACCATCACAGACTATCTTCTTCCAGGCCTTGGAACATTCCTAGGTCCATCTGAACTTTTTACAGGTGTAACCTTACAGGACTCCTCTCTCATGCCACCTATGCTCATAAACCTTTGCTGACACATAATTTCGAACAATTTTTTCCCTGAGTTTCGTTACACACTTCAAAGATTTAAAGAACTCTAAATGGAGACAGAAAAACACACACTGGCATGAAAAGCAGAACAGGGAGAGAAGAAAGGAAAAAAGACAACCATACTCTCTGCAGAGGAGAAAGTATAATTACATGCAATTGAACTACTCTTCTCTTATGCTTTTGCCACAGGCAGCGTCAGGGTTTGCTTCTACCTTTCAGTCCTGACCTTTAAAATAGACCAGATACAAACCTTTTAAAAAGCAGCATAACTTTCTGTCTCTGTGCCTCCAAAAATCTTTCTCTGCACCTCTCAGCTCCTGTGTATCCAACAAATGGTGGATGCCTCCTTCCACTGTGTCAGAGCAAGATATTTTTCCACAAGGAGTGTTCAGAGGCAGTTGCCCAGCTCTCCTGTAGCAAGAAAAGTCCTCTTTTGGCTGTTCCATACACCAGTCTTAAGTCTGGGCATCCCTGTGACACTACCAGGCTAATGCCAGAATGAAATGTAAAGCAGATCCTTAATGGAAAGGAATTTTTTGTGGTTTGAGTGCTTCGGGTTTTCTTTTTAAATCCAACTGTAATACCATTTCAGCAAAAACTATTAAAGCTTAGGAAGAAGCTGCAATCAATCATAGCTGTAAAACAAAGGCCAAACTTTTTAGTCATTTTAGCATCTACCCCAACTTGTGGAAAACAGGAACCCAGGATACTTAACAAAAGCAACTGCAGTGTACGTTAAGGTAACTACCAAACTTCAAAATTACCTTTATTTTTGACAGCTTTGAGATTTTACACCAAAATGTAAGAAGTTTGATCTATTTTAAAACATGTAAGCCATGTGGTACTTCTTTCAAATTGTTCTTACTAACAAACAGGCAAAAAACAAGCAAAAACAAAACTACAAAACTAAGGTACGAGGTTTGAATCATGTAAACTCTGATGGGTTGACTTAACATAACCTTTATAGTGTGTCTAGAATTATTTTGTATTTTTCCAAAGTCAACTGTCAGCAAAATTTGCACAGAAACTCAACTATTTGATAAATTAATTTGTTACAGAAGTTACTAGTTAAAACAGATTATCTGTAACTACCACCATCAAATCTCTGAAGCTGAAGATTCACTGTATTTCTCTAAGGAAGTAAGAGAACTGATGCACTTCTCAGAGAAGTAATTACAAAAATATATTTTTCCTTTACCAATTCAAGCATGTATTAAAACTGAAATAGGAAATAAAGTCCATTTTAACCACATATATGTTTCGTGGACTTTTTTTGCAGTTTTGCTCTTTTTTCCAGCCTGCAAGAACTCCATCAAAGATCTACTTTAACTGATGCATCAGAATGCTTACTTAGCAAGATTATAAGAAGATACCTAATGAAAAAAAGATTTTCAACCTTTTAGCTGCAATAAAGAAAAAGAAACGTATTAGGAAGAAAACTTGAATGCTCTACAGGTTCAGAACCTGAAGGAGATAGCACATGGGTTCCCCAGCGCCTGATTATTGGGTAGTGTTCTACACTCCACTTTTCCTCTGGGATGCCGGCGCCTCCCCCAAGAAGGCTGCACTCCACCTATTCCCAAGTGTGAGCCTGGTGCTGTAGACTGCAGGGAAACCCTAAATCCAAACTAATGCTTCATATAGAGTATGAAATACACTTTGGAAATATTCCACTCAATCATATCAGAACACCATGGACACTGCCATCTTCAAGATATCTACCATGAGCAGCATTTTTGGAAGTAGAGGTTTGCAATCCTAGATTAACACATAAGAATCATCAAGGAAAAATTTTTTGTTTACTTTTAGTGATAAAGATCAATAGCAGGAAGTATGATACTATAGAGATATTAAGATATTTGTATGATGCCTACTTATAAATAGATGTGTGTTTACATTATGCATTCCACATACACAGAAAGAAGCACGCATTTTTCTACCAGTACTGCCAGTTCAGTTTAAGGAAAACCCCCAGCTACTAATCTCATTTCCAGCAAGCATGCAGCGGCTTAAGTCACTCACCTTGAAGGCTAATATCCAAGAAAGCAGGGAAGGAAATTACTTGTGCAGGGGAATTTCATGCCTCCCTCAATTATACACTTATTTACACTACAGAATTTACTCAAGTATCTTTATCCTTATGTCTCATAAAGGTATGGGTAAGACAAAATATGATTTGGCAATCTCAAGAAAGATACACCACTCTCAGTGCTGAAAGGCTGTTCAACAGCTTTATGAGAATTAGTATTTCAGGCAGTTAAACTACATCTTGGGATGCAATTTAGGTACATGGAATGAGTAGCAACAGGGGTGAAGAGCTGGGGACTCATATGTTTATCGCATATGCACTGTTGCACCACAGGAGATGAAGCACAACAGCACTTGTGTGGGGCTCCTCCAGTCCCCAGAGTAAAAAGCATTTAGGTTTTTTGCCTCTCATCTCGCCCTGGGGGGTGGGGGCAAAACAAGCTGTTCTCAGGAATGGAGAATAATAGTGAGCTTCAATCCCTGGAAGACAGTTCTCTCACGCACACAAGAATTACCTCAATTTTAT
The DNA here is from genome assembly GCA_013398055.1 of Ifrita kowaldi. NCBI lineage: Eukaryota > Metazoa > Chordata > Aves > Passeriformes > Cinclosomatidae > Ifrita > Ifrita kowaldi. The sequence goes on along the minus strand of VZRS01002622.1, from coordinate 339,764 downwards.
AGTTTCACCCATCTTTTGTTTCCTTGTTCTATGCATAGTAACAATACAGATAGTAAGATTTGCACAAGCATGTTACCACAGGCGTCACTCTGTCTCTTAAAGCCTGCTGGACATCAACAACCCAGCAGATGGTCATTACTCCAAATTCCCCACCCTCCATCATCATTAATTCAGGAACAAACTCATTTCAATGGGCTAGCCCCAATTCATAAAGAACTCATTGTCCTGACCAAATTAATAGCTTTACATCTTGCATTACCAGATGTGCTTCAGAGACACAGTAACATTTTATGTTATAATGTGCTGTTTAAAGTCTACTTCAATGTCATTTCTCATAAATATTGCTGTACAAGGCAAGCGTACAACTATGAACCTATTCCCAAAATAAACACAAAAACTCTGTATTTTTGCTTTAGATACTAGACAGATTTGGCACAAGGGTCCTCAATTATCCTGCAACCCACTTGATCAAAAGCTGTCTACTCTGATAGCAGGCTTTTGAAAGGCTTTACTTCACCCTGAAGATTAATAAACCCTCAACACTGGCACATCCAATAAAGAGACCAGCACTTGTGGTGCCTATTACATAAGCAACACAGTTTAGACCAATAATAATAATAATAAATGGGGCAAATCAAATTTATAAGAATTTGGAGTAGATCTTAACTTCACAGATAAGTCACCAGTAGATTTTTTATACATATCAAATGGGGAATGAAAAGGAACAGAGGGAATCATTTGTCAGGACTTGAGCCATGTCATGTCTGCCATTTGTGAGCAAGTTTGCATTAAAAAAAAGGAAGAACCTTTTCCATAGGAAAAATTTGCAAAAATGAACATCAGTAGACTAGAATCAACCAGCAAGCTATCTTACCCACTTATGGAAAAATAAAAAGTAGAATTTTGAAAATAGCCATGTTCCTTGTGAGAAAGAGGTAGAGATCGTTGAAGAACTGTAATTAAAAAAAAAAAATCATTAAAAATAGAGACAGAACTTTCCAGAGAGATAGTATTCACTTGAGTTTTAAGTTACATTGTTATTTTTCCAGGGAACTGACACAGGTTTTCTTACAATCCTACATCTGAAAAACTCCTCTTGCTGATAGTTTTGTTGAAAACTGCTTATGTGAAATGTTCTGTTTTCAGTAAATTGTTATTTTCCAACAAAATATTTTTTTGGCTGAAAAATTCCTAACTGGCTTGGCTTGTAAAATCATTTCTCGAGTGCAACATTTCATTAAGTCCAATGCCTTTCCTTATTTAAAAGGCTGCATTGTGTATTTTAAAAGATATCCACTCACTCTCATACTGGCACAAAATAAGCAACATTTGTGTTTAAACCTGTGATGCATGGGGGGCATTTTTCTTAAGTAATCTATTTCCACACAGAAGAAACAAATATAACAACTATGATCTCAAGGTCTGTTATTTTCTACCTTAAAAACAGGATTAGAAGCTACATCGCAAATAAACCTTAACCTCTATTTGATCACAGTCAAAACATACAACTATCTTTACTAAGTAACTTTACATATTTAAATTATGTGGTAAACAAATATAATCCAGGTGGGTTTACCCTGGAAGTACAGTTTACAGCCATAGCTGAAGGAAAGGAGCGAGGGCTGAACTGTCTGTGGTTTGACAAACATACTTCTGGGAGGGGACAAGGGAGCAAGGGAGAAAAAGAAATATTTTCTTATAAAAGGAAAACAAAGAAAGAGGAAAGTCATAGTTACGTCTCTCATCAAATTCCATACTGGCATGATTTTTAATACAATAGAAACTCATGAATCAAGAACATAAGATCATTTGATGCATTGCACTTCTGTAATTGAAGCTAAATATGCAAAGGTTGGGGTTTTTTTCATGTATTAAATATTTTTTCAAATTCCTACATAACATAACTAATAAAAATATTTACTTTTACAAAGGGTCAAGTGGACAGAACATAATTCTCCCTGAAGGAAACCAGATGTTCAGTTTCTTCAAAGCGATGTCCGTGCTGATAAAAGCAGTAGCTAATCTTTCTTTTAGAGGTTGAAGGTCTTGTTGAAGTTTCTTTTACTGAAGAGCTATTTATCAAGCTTTAACGAGCATCTGCCTCAATGGAAGAAGTATTTTTAATTTTTAATAGGATTTTGGCTTGTGAGTATAGTCATCAATGCATATGTACTCAATGAACTCTCTTTGAAAATTTTGTGAAACCATTGATAGTCATACTTTAAGTCATGTATTGCACCTTTAACTCATGATAAAAGAAGTCACATCTGTTCCCAAAGCCAGGATTCCATAATAAAAACATCTTAGCAAACTCCTATATAGTAATTTGAATACAATAAAATACGCAAGTGTTTCTCACAAGTAATTCAAGTGGTGCAGAATAATCTATCAATGTAGTGCTTAGTACTGCATAATCTATCAATGTAGTGCTTAGAATTGCAAAAAGCTCAAATTAACAATTTACTATGTTTCTTAAAAATTATAATGCACTCTTTATAAAGCTCAATCTATTAAGAGGTCCATAAAATGGAATTTACAAAAACTTGAGTAAATAAATTTTGAATGCTTTTGTGGGTTTTTTTCCTGCATTACTTGGCTTTTGCCATGACTAATATTTAGCTACAACATAATGCTTGCCAAGAGATGCAGGATAATTCTGAAATCCTATGGGGATAGGTTAGATGTTTAAAAGGCTTTGGAGGCATGAACAGGGTCTCTGTGTATCTCACTCAGAAAGCAAAAGGATTACTTACTTACTTAAATTACTCTTAGGTAAGTCTTTGGGGGAAAAAAACAGTTTTATCACTAGGTAGAAGGAATAAAACCCCACCCAATTTAAATTTAAATTTGGGGTTATGTCACCTGCTTTTTCATTTTCTGAAGTTTGTTCCGATTAAGGAACGACTAAAGGTTAACCATATTTATGCTGGATAATTACGCAGTTGAATACTCCACATTGTCTGCAAGTTTGGAGTACAGATGAAAATCAAGCCAAAGGAAGGGTCACAGTTCTGATGCCCATTCTACCAGCACCATAAGGGAATATGTAGCTCTGGGACATTAACTGCAGCATGAATCACATATGGTAGCATGAATTTTGCGTTCAGCCACGTTGGTGTTCACCTACAGCACAGAATGTTCTCACTCACTTTTCCCATCTCTAGTGGCCAGGTGCATCTGCTCTTTGAAAAACCTGTTCAGCTTAAGGAAGGCTGTAAGCTTCCAGCTAAACAGCAGCATCTTATGGATAGGAAGTTGTACATCCCAACATACTCTTTGTTAAGGGACCCTCTCCTAAGAGGGCAGGGACAGAGCAGCTCTTGGGATTCCAAGTGACAAGAATGGGCTGAAAAAAAACCCCAAGAATGAGTGCAGCACTACCCAGTCCATTGACTTTGGTTAACCAGCTGCATCCAAGCCCAACATAAAATCTGGTACTTTAAGTACCAATGTATTTAGTCTGTGCAAAAGCAGAGTACTGGCATCTTGCTTAAAAGATATGGTGCAATTAAACAGGATGAAAGCAAAAGGAAGGAACAAATAACAACTAAGTAAGTGGTAAGAATTCAGACTTACAGAGCTCTTTCAAGTAATGGTTTTTCAAGCATTTTGCATGGCAAGAGAGAACAAAAAGGTCAAGACACACTCAGGGTTTACATAGAATGCATACCACTTTCACATCTTTATAATACAAGAGTTAAAAAGAAAAAGTTGTGGAAAAATTGTGGCTGGTGTGATGGAAAGGACAAGCTGTGACACATCCTGCTACCATCACCTACTTCACCCAGCTGCTTTACTGGCCTCCCTCAATCACATTTGTCTTCCCCAGCATCAGGTCCCATTCTTCTCTCAGGCCAGACACTTACCAATAGTTCACCGTTCATCTGTCCCCAAAACTTCTTTCCCTGTCATCTGTAAAGCCAGGTAAGGAGCTCCATATATGCCCAACCTCCTCTCTGGGAGAGCAGGAGCATACTACAGAGCTCCCCAGTTTGTTCCTCAGCACTACTGAGAGCTGTGCTGCAACACATCAAGCATTAGATGCTCAAGCAGGAGTTGGACAATGATATCACAGACTTAGAAGCATAATCTTAGAAATTGTAGTGAAAGCCGTGTGAATGTCTCAGCTTTTGGGTCCCTGGTATGAATGCTATCTTATTTCTCCCCTTCCCCAAAGGAAGCCATTTCCAGCTTAATTTTGGAGTGTTAAATCTACAATGCAGCGACTCAACTAAAAATACAGGACTCACATGCAACCAATACATAGCACATTCCTGAAGATTTTGTAAGAGAGGGGGGGTGTGTGTGTGTGTGTGTGTGTTTGTGTAAAAAACACTTATTTGAAAAGCAAGTTTTCTTCCAGTGTGAAATTTGTTTTTCTGCTCTGGCTACACCTGTGACAAAGGAACAATACTGTCACCTGTACCCCTTCTATTAACCAGTCCTGAAGAGGACAAAAAACCAACTGAACGAAACAAAACAAAACAAAAAATCTTCAAGACAGTTTCAGTGCTGTACAGGATGCTCACCAGAAAACAACAGATGTGCTATAATCACTACTGGCCATTCATTTCCTTTCTGTCAGAAAGAAAGCAGCAGTCATCAATTAAGAGCCCCTATCTACAGGACACAAAAGGAAGGATACACTTTTCCTTGGTCATTTGACCGCAACAATAGGAGATGGCAGCGGGAAAGGACTGACCGCTCTGAGCAAGTGTGGCAGGGGAAAAGCAGACAGGGGTGAGTGAGCTTGTCTTTTTGGATTTTTTTAAAAATTAATATAAGATTTTTTTATTCAACACTTTAATATACAAGTATTTAAAAAATACTTTGTCACTTTGTCTACAAATTATACAAAATCCTAATTATATTATTCCTGAACTTGTCCAGACAATTCATTGACTCTCTTTCACAGCAGAAAATCCCAAACATGTGAACTGACAGCAGAATTAAGCAGCATCTATCTAGAAAAGCTGTTTTATCAACTAACAAAGCCTTTTCTGAAAGAGTTATCACAATTTTTATAAAAACATTAGTCTAAATGTACTAGGTGTATAGAATTTCAATACATCCCTGGCATAAGTTACTTGGATTAATACTTTTAAGAATATCTGAGAGTCAGATCTGTGGATCCTTCCATTAAAGATTACGTTCGCTGGTGAGCTTCATCACTCTGAAATAGAATGACAGCTCTCATAAAGCTGCCAACAACAGAAAACCCTGGAGATGGGCTTTATATTATGTCTGTTCCACGACTGTAGTCAGCCACAAAGGATTTGCAGGAAACTTATTAAAAATGTTAGCATTAATTAAGGTATTAGGCCCTAATCTAGCATGCTAAATTAAACCCCAAATATTCCCATGGACACTAATGCAACTGCTCTAAGAGCTTGGTAGGCACTTCCCACAATAGGAGAACTTTAAAGGCCTTCACATTGTGACTGAACCCCTATTTTCACTCTGCACCTCTGCTTCATCGCATACCAAAAATAGACCTGATTTACAGAAAAGCTCACACGTGGGCATAGAGTCATTCCTCTCCACCCCCATACAGATTTGCAAGCCCTCATACCACTAAAGGCATGACCCAAACAAAGCATTCAGTGAGGCACAGATACTCGAGGAATCTTCTTAATGTATTGAATTTTAGCATGAATACACTGCATATTAAAACACACGTGGAATTGTCAGAACAAAGTACATTGATCTAATGTTTCCTTCTCTGCTACAGCATGTTACGATTTAATAGATGCCATTTTAATCCTTCTAAAGATATTCTAACCACCAACTTATTGAAACAATTAAAAATAAACAATATTGTTTGTTTGTCAAATGGATAATAGCAAAATAGAAACACATTCCATAAAACGTTTCCCCCACCACCCTCAAAAGTTTCTCAGAATGAAAATATTCTTAGAAGTTCCAGATTTAAGCCTGACATGTAAAGCAAATTTGGCAAAATTACTGGTGGTTATTTGGTAAGATTCAACATCCATCCCTCAAAGCTGTATCTGCCTAAACCATTAAGCTATTCTTTTTACGGAACACCAGTGCTCATATTTTGTGTTCCTTCCTTTTTCCCACGGAATTAATTCCTTACTGTATGCACTTCATCTAGTCCTTGAATGCCTTATCCCCTTAGTTGATACATTCCCACACACTCCAGTTTTGTTGACACAACAATTTTTTGAAGCACTTCACAGTGAATGCTTGTCTACCAGAGATCCAAAGAATCTTAGGAAATCTTCTGCATCTTAGACCACAGGCACAATCCGTGTTATCTCCGCTTTCAGAAAAGAGGTTATTTGAGTCTGGTGGTCTGGTTTAGCTTTTCTGTTCATCATGAAAATGCAATAAAACCACTGCAACTCAAAACCAAGGCCGAGCAGCACACTTGAAATGAAATGGAAATCAGGGAAGGGGGAGAGTTTGTGCAAATAATTCACTCTGAGGTCACTAGGCAAATACTTTGCATGCATTTGGATATGCACAAACTTAAAGCTAAATAAATAAAATTATTTCCTGTGTGGAAGCTGGGAATGTACAGCCCCTCCGCACTTGTGGATGAAAAAATATGCTAGTAATTAACTATCAGCAAATAACACAGAGAACTAGTGTACTGAATTTAGGTCATGTCAATTATTTTTCTCTGATGCATGTTAAAACATGCAACCTTATTCAAATCTTGCTATTTTTGGAAAACACTGAAGAGGAATTTCTGGTCTTTCCTCTTGCAGCCTCCGCAAAATGTTTTTCTACTTACAGAGACTGTTCTCCCTTGGATCCAAAGAAAAGTAAGATCTCACTAATGTTTGTCAGATGTAAGCTTCAATCTAATGCTATGCAGTCCTTCAAGTGTCCCTCCATTACAGTTATGAAATCTCAAAGCATTGGAGTCAAAATGAAGTTGCCATTCTCCTAAAATTTCATAAACATTTGAACACAATTGGATCATAAATACCTACTACAAAATTATATTACAAGCCCCACTATCAGCAGGGTAAAAGAATAAATATTATTAATTAGTGGTCTAATACAGCATGTTCGTATTCCCTCTGCAGGTCACAGAAGCCAGAGTGGCAATTAACATAATGCACCCTTTTTTTTTTTTAATTATAAAGTAATCCATGCTACACTGGTTTCAACATTAGCACTGGAAGGAGTGAAGTAGGTTACTTATAAGGCATCAAGTTTTTCCAAATTGCAGTGTCCGAACTGTTAGCCACTGAATGCCTGCTGTTTTCAGAGAAAATAAAAGATTCCTTCACGTTGGCACCAGGAATCTTTCTCCTTGAGGAGGAAAAAGGGATCTTGCCTAAAGCTCTCTTATTTAGTATTTTCTCTAGAGTCTCCTGCCAGCCCTATTGTGAAGTTTTCTGGAATGTCAGTTCGTTTCAGATAATCAGAAGAGTGAAATCAGTTATTACATTCAGGTTACATTTCCACGGCATGCAAACCTGCTTTTGCTATGTTCCCAAGCTCCCCAGATGCCCCAAGACTTCCAGGCAGTGAGATTATATAAACAAAATTAACCCCCTAAAAAATAAACTAAAATGACATATAGTAAGATAGTAAATCTCAGGAGAACAAAGTCATCCCAGATCACCCCATCCCCATAGGGAGACCATTGTTTCTCCATGAAAGTGGCACTTTTACATCCAAAGGCAAAGAATCAAGCAACCAAACAAAATTTCAGCTACAGATCTTTAGCAAAACTTCAATTTCAGAAACAAGGGCAAAAACTGAAGACATAACCTCCCCTAACTGCTTAGGCGCCCCCCCAAAATTTGATTTAATTAGCATAATACGCCACTAGTGTGCACAGGAGGAACACCCTCCCTCTTGGCTAACCCACACACCAGGCCCGTTCAGCACAGTGACCTACTGTGGATTTGCATACTAAGCAGCCTCATGGTTAACCTGAGGCACGTTCACTGCACACCAATAGTAATCCTCTCAGCCAGAGGCACAGCAAACATCACCTCACATTTAAAATAGAGTTAAAAACCCAAAAGTTAAAATAATAGTAAAAAAATTTACCTGGTAGAGCACCTACCCAATATATCCCTGTTAGGTTGGGCAAAATGGAGTCACTCTTCCTCTCCTTCGTTGAAACTCTGGCATTCTGCAGAAAGAAGGGTAGAAATTACAGAATTAGAGAAAGGATAAAAGGGAGCTCAGCTGTGCAGCTCAGCAGGGATCTGGGCACACCTCAGTTTAAACCCCCTAAGTCACGCTCGCCATACAAGCGAACGCCTGCCCGTTCCGTCCTAAAGAGCAGCTGAATAAAACATAGCATGGGCTGAATCCAGTTCAGACAAGCTAAGGAGTCAGATTTTGAATAGGAATGAGACACTAATGTGATTCTGAAAATCCCATTAAGAGCCTTTACCACCTCTGCTTACCTCCATATCTTTAAAAATCTAGATCAGACAGCTTGCCTATGGTCCTGCTGTACATCTGCACTGAAGCAAGGAAGTACTGCTGGGTTCCCAAGCTCTAATCCCCAAGGGCTTCAGGCCACACTCCTTCTGGAAATTGCTAGAGCTGACTTTCAACTTAATTATCTTTAATGCCTGGAACCTCTATCCAAATGAGCCCTCACTTTCCTGGTAAGCAGTATCACTGGCCTATAAAGTACATCAGAGACATGGGTCACTAAGATCTGCCTGGTAGCTCCATCACACCTAGGTATTTTCACAAGGTCAACATAGCATGATAAATATCTGAACAAAAATAATGTTTCTCCTACCACTTCACAAAAAACAGCTATTTAGGTAGAATCGCAGTGCTACTTTTTCTCTCAAAATTTATTAGCCTGCCTTGAAGCCTAAAAATGGAGGATTTTTGATTTAACAAGAGAAAGAACTCATTTCCTCTGCTAAACTTGTAACCCCTCCCAGCCCCAACAGAATATCAACTGGAACCAAACAAGGATACCTTTTTTTATTATTTTCATTTCTCTAAGACATTGCTTTATGTCTCCCTTTTCTAGAGGACCCAAGATTAATTCACCTCTCCTTCTTTGCTATTTCTGTGCCATGGACTGAGCCAAATGTGACAGTGAAGAATCCACAGAAACTGAACATCAAATGTTCTTGTTCTGAACTTTCAAGAAAGTATTTAATTTCTTTCTTCTTTTCTTTATATCATCATAAGGCCTGTTTATATACTTGGAGTGGAAACAGTGCACATTCAGCTGCAACTGATTTCCTGTATGGCAAAATACCTCAGGCATTCAGCTGGCTGGGAACACTACAGAGGCCTCTTACCATCACCAGTTTTTTGAGACCAGGAAGCTCTGCCCCACACTTGCTCTTATGCCAGAATAAATGAGAGTCCCTGCTAAGTGTCTGAGTTAATTTGGTCTAGGTGAACCAAATCATAAACAGGCAAAATTTTATATTTCAAAAATCCATTTTAAAAATATTGGTCTACTTTCAACTTCAACAGTAATACCATCAATTCAATCTTGCTAATGGGGCATAATGTTCATCTACAGATGTTTCTTAAATACAAAAACTACTCCATCTGAAATTTTCTTTTAATGAAATATCAATATATTTTCCCTCTCCATGCCATCTTTGCAGCATTAAATTAACACTACAGGCAATTTCACAGACTAAAAGAGTTTATTTTTTTCTTTTGCTATCACTGGGTGACAACTACAGCAACAATTTTATTTACTTGGCTTAGTTTTTCCTGTTCATAACTGAAGACACCGAATAGTCTCCACCAACATTTCTAGGAATCTGAAGAAGGAAATACATGAGTAGTCTCACCAGGTTCCTGTGATCAGACTGTAACAGCTGTAACATTCAAATGCCCAACCACCTGGCTGTACTTCAGATTGTAAATTAAGCAAAACAGAAACACGAAGTGATCTATAATTACCATCCTTCTTCAGATTTATCACACAGGTTTCCCTAGCCTCAAATCCTCCAGAGCCAAAAGAATCAATTTCAACTGCCTGAGAACCCAGTTTCTTAGAAACTTCCTTAGAAAAAGGCAGACTTGCAATACAACCCCAACCATTTAAATATACACATCTGTGTGTATCTATATATATAATATATTATATATAAATAAATGAAAATCAGGAACCTAGATAACCCTGAAGAAGCCTGAACTTTTTACTGGGGCTCTATTGTTTGCCAGTAGTTTCATCAATGACAGTTTCTTAGTTCTAGCATAAAATTATTTGCCAAAAGCTGAGATATTCTCTACCTGCCAGAGGACACAATGGCCTTTCAAAACCTTTCAACTGATGATCTGAGACAGGGTCTTATAGTCACATCCAAACAGACTACAATACAAGCTGTTGGATGCTACAGAATGTTCTACCAACCTTCTTTAACTTTTCCAAGAAGGTTTTCTACAGATATTGCTATCATCATACTATATAACAGGACAATCGCTAAGAAAAATGAATTTTTCATCCTGTGACGTTTTTTATCAATTCAGTGGTTTATTTCTCAACCATCAGTGTAAGAAAACTGAATACTTTTGTACTAGAAAAACTATAATGGAGAAAAGATGCTGTATGTTTCTTTCAAGAAAGTGATTAACAAATATACTGTCATTTGTCCTATAATTTCTATTTCATCTTTAAAAAGTTTGCATGACTAAAAATACTCTTAGTCTAGAAATATATCACAGTTATTAATAAAAAGCTGTACTTCTTAATCACTTTTAGAAAATATATAGGGTAAAAGCATCAAGCAAGTAGCAGCTAAAGAAGCAAAACCACCTGCATTCAGATATTTAAACTGACTCGAACCATAATGTCTGGCTTGAAAACTATCTTTCAAAATGCAGTAGAATTAAGGCACTCCTTTCAGGTATACTCTGCATGGGAGGCAACCAAAATAATTTTCAGTAAGAGGATGGGTGCTTTACTTTATTCCTTAGGAGTCATTGAGATTATCTTCACCTCAGTTTTCCTAAAACATGTAAATGACACACAACCCTTTTCTACACACTCTCTCAGTGTGGGGAAAGCTGACATTATCACTTTAGTCCAATAAACTGGTTCTCTCAAACCATGGGGTCTGAGCTTTGAAATCTCTGCTTTTAAAGAATTTCCCTATCCTGTTTCAGCTGGGGTAAAAGACCAAAGTAAGCCAGAGCCACTCAACTAGATGTAATTGTGTTCCACAAACTTACAGGTGGGAATTTGCTTCAATTCCAAGTAGGATATCAAGACACTCATTCCATGCATTGTCACCTCTGCTCTCACCTAGTCCCCAGCCACACCTCACATCTGTACAACTCCATCCTAACACCTTGGATTATATGTGCCAATATATACTGTAGCATTTTAAAACAAATACTCTTGCCAAACAGTTCCACATACTGACCCTCTAAGAAAAGCTCAGAATAAAATTCTTTGGAAAAGTTCACATGTGCTAGACAGCAAACAACTGTGCAAGTTTAATCACCAGTGAGGAGGACTAAAGAAAAAATTTAATTGACATGACTTTTTCTGAGCTATGTTCCACTTCCTAAAGCCCAGCTTTTCTGGCTAAAGAATGCAGCTTGCTTTTACAGGAAGGCCACATACTGTAGCACCTTCTCATTGCACGACATAACCGATTAACAGATGGAAAATGTGCCACATCCCAAGCAAGTGGATTTATTCCACATGCAATCAGCTGAGCGCTTTCCCAGACATATTAAGCTAATGTCATGGGCTAAGTTCATGCAGTGCTCCTGGAGTTTTTTTCGCTCTACCCGTTCACAACAGTGAACAGCACAAAGGTGAGTTGCATGACAAGGTCAAGAGCTGAGTGAGTCTTCACCAGAACTCCTCCAGCCCATCCCAGCTATGACTTCAAACTGTCCCCAGGAAAGAAGTCAGTATTGGGCAAGTACAGGCATAGACAAGTAACTGTGATCCAGGTACCTGAACTAATCACCCCCTGATATGACTCAATACTTATAATTAACAAATAAAAGGAACCAACCCAGTACATTTTCCTGAAATCACCAGAAGATGGGCATCACTGATCCTCTATTAAATATTGAAAGAACTCTTTGTGCACGACTGACATTGATTTAAAGAGCAAAAGGGGAAAAAACCCCGTAACATTTGGTGGGCAGACTCCTCATCACTGCAAGACAGTGGCAATGAAGAAGCATGCAGATGGCCCTAGCATCCAGACGCCTCTGGAAGCTCAAATAGCTGCATGATGCACACAGCCAGGGCGGGCAGGTGCATCTGTCAGGTATGTATGTCAGCACTGTCCCCTTGAGATGAAAGAGACTCGCAAGCAACAAATCTTCAGTGACAAAGGCTGATGACCAGCTTTTCTTCTGAAGAGAGCAAATGAGACCATCATGGTTTTGATTTTTCAGAATTCTTCCTTGAGCAGCAGACAGAGCTCCTATCCTATCCAAACAGCATGCAGTGGTGTGTGGAAGAAAACCTTTCTCCTCCATACCCCACCTGTGCATATCACAGGCCCAAATCACATCAATGCTTCACCAAAACAGGGCAGAAAAAAAAAAATCATCTATTCTCCTTGCTTTGACCTTGTAGGAGTCTGAGTCAGTGTCTATCCTGTGCTTTGGATGAACAAACTGCTTTGAAGGGGCCTGAGGAGTGCAAGAGCTAAACTTATGTTTGATAACAGAGGTTGTTATCAGCAGGATCCTCTGCTGCAGGGTTGCAGAAGGAATGTCTTCAGCGTGGTTCCTTTGGGATCTGCACTGTGCATGGCAGCAGCAGGACAGCCTAGCTCTAAGACTGAAGAACAGAAGTGACACTGTCAGCATGCACAGCCATGAGCGAGGAAGTACTCCTGTGTTGGTAACAGGCCACGCTGCCAAGGAGAGCGCTGCAGGTGAAGAGGCAAAGGGCAAACTGCAGTAACTCAGATCACCAGGATGAGTCAGCACGCAGGAGATCAGCTCTAAAATCTGCCCAGCACAGCTTGTGCCTTGGCAAACCACTCTGTCCTTCACACCAAGAGAAAAGTGGGGTGTTCTTAATGCTCTAGCCTGCATTTCCCTGCTGGCATGCTCTAAGAAGGTGGGAAACAATTCCTGAAGGGAAGGTCTGCAGAAAACCTGTCCTTCTCTGAGAAATTTGCCTAGCACTGACTGTCGTAGCACAGACATCTCCAATACCAGTTTAGGAACCATGTAATCTAAAGCAGTGGAGGAGCACAAGCATGCCGAGATACTGCCCTATATATCAGAAAGAAACCTTGGCGATTAAATAGTCATTAATGCCCTCAGAAATTACTTACTTTTACTTCATAACAGATTGCAGTATTCTAGAATGGCTTACCAAAACATCTACACTGTGCCTGACGCTTGGTACTGCAGGTGGAGGTTAAGAAAGTAAGTTAGCATCTTTGCCTCAAAAATCTGGGGAAAACTCAGAAGATTAAATGAGTTCAAGCTCAGGAGAAGGAGATGCTGGAGATGATCTCCACAAGGCAGAAGAACCTTCGCAGTAGAAACAACCCGCTAAGGCAAGGATTCTCAGAGGCTATATCCAGTGAGGAGTGGCCTAAGTAGTCCCGTCTGCCTGCAGGACAGAGACAGCAACCTCTTCAAAGCAGCAGGAGCAAAATGACCAAGATAAAGCAAATCAGAGATTTATGACTTCAGATTTATCCAACATGAGAGAGACCAACAATTATCAGAGAAGATTGACAGAAAGGAGACATTACAAACCATATGCTGTTAAAGTATGAGGGAAGGCAAGCTAGCTCTCCAAATTCAATAATGATTTATTGTTAAATACATCTTTGTCTACCATTCAAATAGGCTCAGACTGCTGATTCTTCAGAGAAATTAGTGTTTCTACAACCAACTGAAGTCTGATGACATCACTCAGACACTAAGGTGTGACAGCTCTCTGAGCAACCTCATGAGGTATGTTATCAGTATAGTGAGAAGGAATTGGAAAGTAAACAGTGAGAAAGCTTCATAAGCACTTGAGTATGAAGCATGCTCATCATGGTAGCACCAATACTGCTTGTAAGCCAAACCCAGGTTTCTGCTATTAACTTGGTTTCGGTTTAAAACAATAAGTGGAAAGCTCTGTGCATGCTGAAGTGATAAAGATTACTTGCATGCATAATAAGCAGTTCTTCATCTCACCAATATTCAAAATTATTTACAAAGAAGGAACTATAATTTTTTTCCCATATCAGACATCAAGGACACAAAGCACTCTGTTACTTTTTACTGAAGTACCACAGATCAGTGGCAGTGGCAGAAAGCAAGTGGTTCTGCCACTGCCTTCCTGAAACGTGTTGGGACCTCCAGCTATGGATATGGGCTCACTGAGATAGGCAATGAAAATACAGAAAAAGAAACAAAAACAAAAAGAAAACCCCCAAACAGCACATTGATTTTGATATGTGGAAATCACAACAAAGCTGCAGCAGACAGTGTATGTAATCTTAGGGAACATACATGACGGTAAACATTGGTAAATACTTTAACAAAACATAGTTTACAGGGGATTTAGGGAGGAAAACTTGCCCATGTTCACAGATAACTTTGCATAACACAAGCATGGGAGAAAGTACAAGCACTAGAGCCTATGCACTAAATCTAGGAGATAGGGACTCCTTACGTGGGTTAACTAAAAGGCAGAAGCCGACCTTGAAGCCCACACCCAGATGACAATGCTGGAAGATGTCAGCCATGACCATGAAAAGAAACTGGCTGTTACACTGTCCCTGATACTGCTCCTTAGGACAACCCAAACAGCCATCTCCTTCCCGAGCTGGGTACCAAGGTTTTATCTACAATGACTGTGAGTAAGCAGCTGAGCAGGTTAACTCTGCTCTATACTTCCAGTGAAAGGAAGCACACAGCAGCAGAAAAAAGTAGCTGAACGATACTAATGCTTGGAGTGTGATCCTGAAATGTCTGAATGGATACGAAGGTTCAAATATTTCAATGTTAACATTCATTAAGTTAGGTTTTAAAACATCTGGGCAGGGCTCACATGCAAGTTCCTACAGAATGTATGCTTACAGGAAGAGGCTTGGCACCACTTGCAGTCTGAAACTCAATGACAGAGCAGGCAAGCAAGACTTACAGGATTCAAAGTTAATTAGTTAATTGTTAAGTCACAAGTTTACATGGGAAACTGCTGCCAGCCCAATTTATACCTGTTCACTACACTTATAAAACATACATGCAACCTCCACTAGCATAATCATCATGGTCCCGTAGAACATTAGGAAACAGGACTAGAGGAGGTCATGCTGAGGAAGGAAGGAAGGAAGAAATGAATCAAGTCAAATGCATGAAGTCACTCTCACAGATAAATTTTTAAACTGTCACCTTGCTTTGCACTTTCACAGCAATGCTCTGCATTGTGATTAGTGAAAACACGGGTAGTGACCACCCCCACATGCAGGTACTTCAGTCAACACGTCAACAACCCCAGTCAACAGATGACAGTGGGTTTAAGAGTTTGTAACTTGGCTTGGACAACTGCTTCTTGCAGGCCTCCTTGATAAGTATAAGTAGTTTTCCCCTCTATGTCCTTCCCAGTCCTCCCTGACTAGGCTCCTTTCTTTTCCTGCATTTGTAATCAAGTTCGTGGTTAAACCTATTTTAGGCCAAGTTCATATAACCTCAGCTTTTGGTGAATGAGGCTAGACTAACCTATTTGATACAATAACCATGACTAAAAAAAATGTTTATATCCTTAAAGTGATTTGGGAAACTTTAAACACTGAGAGATAGTTTGTCACACACTTTTTTGGAACATTAATTAATACAAACAGGCTTTACTGATACTTTTAGTTGTTATTCAATCTGTTCGCATTCATCTCTTGTATTCTTAGCCACGTACATGAAAGACTCCTGTACGTACAATTGTAACTGTTGCCACTGCACTAAGACTCACTTTACTCTTCACTCCCTTTACTCCTGTTCCCAGGTCGGTTTTGTGCTTCCACCACTCACTGTGGTGTGTGAAGCTTTTCTAAAGCGGAGGGGAAATCTAGGCTCCACATCCTTTGCATTCTAAGTTTACAAGAATAACACTTTTTTCCACTTTTTTTTCTCACTGACAGTCCTGCTAGCTAAAAGTTTTTATGTGCAGTGACAATAATGCAGGTTCTCAGAATCAGCCATTCAGAAACAGCTCTGCAAGCCTTTCAGCCACTCTAGACTTTGCTGAGGGCTGCAAAAATTCTTTCCCTCCCACCTCTCCCTCTTAACTCTACAGAAGCAGAATGTCATTTAGAGTAAGTACTGGTAAGACATCCTCATTGTCCCCATCAGCAAAAATTCCAGATTATTATAAGAGGATCACCATCACTCCAAATGTCTTCAGTAGACATTACATTATTAACTTGCATTTTTTCATATTTCACTATTCTATCTTCTATTGTATATTCTAGCTAAATATCTGTGCACTACATTTGGCACTTAAGATATTTATGGCAAAGTAACTTAAAGCCATAAGTAATTTAACATGTCAATAAAACATGTTTCTTTAACACAGAAACCTTCCTTCTCAACATGACAGAATACTAAAGGGAATGCACATCAGATGCATTCTGTTCTTTGTTCTAATCTATAACTGCCATAGCTTTATACATGTCTAATCTGAGAAACACTTCTAAATGGAGCCTGCAAATGGTCCCCTTTATCATCAGCTTGGATGTTTCCATTATTTCCTGATCTAGCACATCTAACCCTATGGATTTGGGGTACATGACATGGCCACGCTGCCACCCAGAAATGCGGTCCCTCTTCTTCATGACCCCATGCTCCCAAGACCAAGAGCTGCAGCTCTGGTTTGGTCAGTAGAGACTTAGTGGTGCCCAGCAGCTGCTGGAATGGCAACCAAGCATGAAGAAAATTAATACATAAATTAAAATCAACAGTGGAAGGAGTCTTTGTCACACTTTAATAACTGTGCTAAGTATATGTTAAAATATTGTTATTTGGGAGGTCTTAAAAAAATTAAGAGATAAAATAAAAAAGGTCCATCCATTCTGCAGCATCCTTCCCTAAGAATTGTTTTGGTTTAGGATTGGTCTTTTTTAGTGACAGTTTTAGAGATGATACCTCTGTACAGAAACTTTTTTTTTCAATAGCAGTATCTCAGGCTAATCTGTGGATCCACTCTTCAAAATTAGTAACAGCAGATTTTGTAACTGTGTTCTTGATTTCCCCGTTTTTGGGTAGATCTCAAAAGTAACTCACCAGAGCCTACAAGCTGTATGGGTGATGCTACCACAGAGCAAGGTAAAATGACAGAAGCCAATGCAAATTACAGTTCTGTTAGTGTTCTATGGTTAGAGAAACAGACCAGCTTTGCACTGCTGAGTTTGCATTCAAACATAATAAAGCACTACTTCAAGTAAATGCCTTTGTCAGTTGCTACAGCCCTATCTGGTTAGCAGAGCTTAGAAAGCCTTTCCTGAATGGGAGCCAAGAGATCACAAGAGTATGAAAGGCAGAGGACAACAGGTATACAACAACCCAATCCACATAAATGCACACAAGGAAGCTTTCAAACATGCATACTGCTCCAAATGACTTCACAAAAATACTGTCACTGGTGCCACATGAAAGACTGCGTCAGTGAAAGGTTCAAACATACCAACCTACACAAAAACAGTAGCAAAAAGTATACAAACTCACTTCTTGCCACTTACTAGCAAAGTAAGCAGATATTTTCACTTCCCTTCTAGCTTGAACTTTTTAGGTCACAACAAAGGTTTAAAATAAAACAACAAAACAAAACTACAAAGAAACCCAAAACACAACCCCATAAAAAAACCTACCCAGACAAAAACACTCCACTTCCCCACAGGAAGGTACCAAGTGTTCAGTTAGTTAGCTCCAAACCCTTTCTACCTTTTTCCATCCCCTCACAATCAAACACTTTAGTCTCAAAGTATGCCTTTATACAGTTAATTTGTAGTCTCACATCCTGCCCAAGGAAGAAGAACACATTAGCAGATGTCCTGAAATGATGAGAGCTGCCAACAAACCAGGTTCACTACTTGAAGATTTCCACTTAAAAATCAAGTCAATGCTGTCTTTGCAAGATGTTATCAAGTAAGACTATAAATTACAAACTGATTTGGCTACACACCTATTTTTTTTTCCTTTCTCTTTTTTGGAAAATCAAAAGTAAAACAACAAGAAAAATGACACCTTAACACCTAGTGTTAGAATCATAACATGCCTTTGCAGAGATGCACTCAGTTGTGTGGTCATGGGTCGACATTGTTTGCTTAGGGTTCTCTAGGTCTGTC
This sequence comes from Ifrita kowaldi, assembly GCA_013398055.1. Lineage (NCBI taxonomy): Eukaryota > Metazoa > Chordata > Aves > Passeriformes > Cinclosomatidae > Ifrita > Ifrita kowaldi. The sequence continues at coordinate 321,507 of VZRS01002622.1, read as the reverse complement.
AGAAACAGCCAGCATTCCCGTAAATGAACACATTTAAAACTGAGACTTTTATCAGAGTGTTTTGCACCATTCCTAGTTTGCCAACTGAGAACACAGAGCAGAAGCAAAGTTTAATAGCTAAGCATCTGCATGGACCCGAGAACAATACCAATATTCATTAAGAGGCCGATCTCAAACTGCCTTCTCATATTTTCAAGACAAGCACTCTATTAATACATTTCTTAACCTTAGCATAATTCTTATGTTTTCACCCCAAAGCACCCGCACACACATCAGTGAAGAGTTCCCAAAATTATCACAACTATGTGCCCCCCACACACCAGGCGAAAAAAACCCCCTAAAAATAAATCTCAAGGAAGCTATATATTGTGCCTTGCCAACCACAGTGAATTGTACAGCCAGGAGTTGCTACAGCCAGATTTAGCTTCATACAAGCTAACAGGATTCCTTTATAAATTTAGCTAGAGGCACGGGCAACAAACGCTAGTGGAAATTTGAACCGCAACTCTCCGGCAGCAAAGACTGCTCCCTCCAAGAATGAAACAGTAGCAAAAGATGACTATTAGTAGGCTCTTATTACACAGCTTTCAAAACACCTATAAGTCATCAGGTTCTCTAGGCAGAGTTATTAAACTGCTGAAGTACCAGCAAACATTAAAAGAAAAAAGCAAGGCCACAGCTCTTTCTGTGTCTGCCAATTAATAATCAAAGGAGGAAAAAAGCCAACTAAAGAGAGACCGTACTGGAAGCCAGCTGAATGTTGAGCTAAGTTTGTTTCAGGTCCTTTCCTCACATACTTGGAGCAGTGTGGCTTGTGAAAAAAGAAGGAAACGAGTGCCTCAGGTCTGTCAGTACTAACTGAAGGATGAGCTCTGAAGGGCTTCTCCTTCAGCAGGAGGGACTGGGACACACGACCCGCGAAACAGGGAAAAGACGAATGCAGGGTATGGGGAAATGCATCCAGAATCCTATAGGGTAGCAGGACACTGCTCTGCCCCACTGCCTCTCTACAGAATCAAAATTCCTACTACTTAACAATAGATCAAGCATATTTTTAAACCTCTTTAGGCCATACTTATCACAATCCCATTAACTTTAAAACATAAAAAGAAATAGAAGATAGGTTTGGGGGGTTTTTTTGAGTCTTCCAGAAGACACAGGTTTGCTAAAGCATCCCGACAAAACCCGAGGCCCTATGCAATTTTATCACATTTTAAAAGAAGTACCTCCTCCTTCGCCAAAGAAACTCGATGAAACCCCCAGGCTCGGGCTGAGCTCGGCCAGGATAGCCCCGAGCTCCGACGGAGCACAAAGCGGTGCGGTGGCCGCGGCAGCCGCGATGGGAGCCCGGCGCACGGCACCTCCGGGGGCAGCGGCGGGGCTCGCACAAAGGCTGCGCTCACGGAGCGCCCGCTCCCCTGCGGAGCCCGCAGCGCGGTTTCGGGGGGCTGCGGGACACCGGGTACCTCACCGCCCGCCCCGCACCGAGCCCAGCCGGCCCGGGAGCCGCCGTCCCCTCCCCGGCGCGCCTCACCGAACAAAGCCCCCGGCAGCGCTCACCGGCAGCCTCTCGCCGTCTTCTGCCCTCGCCCACCGCTCCTCCTCCCGCTGAAAATCCAGGCACAGGGGTGCGGGCCGGGAGTGCGGGAGGTTACCCCGCCCCGCAGCCCATTCAGCGGCGCCGGCCGGGTGTCCCTCTCGCAGCGCCCGTGGCCGCGCCCCGGCTCACTCCGTGCGCTCCAGCTCCGGGCAGCGGCTTGATCTCCAAACTTCCTCCTCCTCCTCCCGGCCGGGCAGAGGAGCCTGTGAAACTCCCCTCCTCCATGCAGCTCCCGCAGCCCAGCCGCTGCCTCAGCCCCTCCCCGGGGAGGCCTGGCCCGGCTCTGGGCTGGTGCTTGCTCTGCTCTCCTTCTCCTCCCTCCTNNNGGGGGGGGGGGGGGGCGGGGGGAAGAGAGATTAACCACTCGGATTTGTCTCTGGAATGGAGCCAAAGAGAGCAGTCGGATTACAGCCCCGGGAAGAAGAAGGGAGGAAAAGGGAATGGGGGAGAAAAAAAAATGAAAGGGAAAAAAAACCCAACGCCGCTACTGTTTTCACGCAGGGAAAAGCGCTGGGCTCTCCTGCCCTCCCCCGTGTGTCAGGTCACAGCCTCTCCGCCCGGCTGCGAGCCCCATCCCCGCCTCGCCGAGCTGCCCATCGGCTCCTCTCTGCCACCACAGGTCTCAAATTCAATTCACAGGTCTGAGAGAGCTTCTGTAAATGAGTTGCCAAATTGCCAAAATGCGAAGGGGTCAAGTCCACCCCGAAATACAGACCCGTAAAAAGCAAATTCCAAGAGGTTGTAGATACAGACTACACCTGCCCGTGGCAGGCTGCTGGGTCATCTTCTTTGAAAAGGTGAGCTTAAAGCTACACAACTTTTTAAAAGAATAAATTAAAAAGACAAATACAAAAGAGAAAAAATGGCTTAAATGAAGGCTGAATTCTTCATACATGTTCAGTGCCCCTTATTCCTCTGAGCCCTAACAAAATCCTTGGTTTCCTGTAAAATCTTGTTCCGTATTTTACATTTAGTAAAGCTGTGTTCCTTTTCTTCTGTAACAGTTTCTCCCTCTACTCATGTTAATATACAGCATGTGGAATGCAAGGAAAATTGGAAGGTTAGAACAGCTCATACTTTTCAGATGTCAAAACAAGCAATTACAGCAGTAATTCAGAAATGCAGGAAGTTTCAGTGTTTGCCCTCATCTTACCTGTTCTCACTGGAATCCAAAAAAAAAAACCAAAAAACCCACAAAATACCACCAAAACACCTTGGTCAGGTTCTGTTTCTCTGTCATTGATTCAGAAGCCCAGAGCTCTTTCCCAACATGCGCACTGAATATTCTTCACACCAGTGCTGAATTTTAAAAGATTACCATATTTATGAATTCATTTTGGCCAAACTTCAAAACAAAAGTTTGTGTTTAATAAGTGGGACTATATTAGCTTTTCAAGAAAAAAAAAAAACCTCAAATTTTTTATGTTTTAATGACAGCCATTCTTGCACATAACATTTATTGACATTGCAGAATTACAGCATAGTTATCATAGAATCACAGAATATTCTGAGTTGGAAGGGACTCTCAAGGATCATCGAGTCCAAGTCCTGGTCCTGCAGAGCACAGCCCCAAAAATCACACCCTATGCCTGAGACCATTGTCCAAATGCTCCTTGATCTCTGTCAGGCTGGTGCTGTGACCACTTCCCTGGGGAGCCTGTTCCAGTGCCCAACCACCCTCTGCGTGAAAAAACTTATTGCCAAGGGGTAAATCTCACTCCACTCCTATTTCCTTGTGATCCATCACTGTACTATCAGGCAGGAATGGCAGATCACAGAAGGCTGGACTCCACAGTTAATACTCTGGAATGGTTGACAAAGTTGCTTGACAGGGGGGACAAAAGGAAGAAGGGCAATTTCAGATGAAACTAGTAGGTTTCATCTGAAACTAGTAGATGAAACTAACACAGGCCCACTGGTTGTGACCTCCTGCCCCACACAGTTACTCCATGTCTGAATTCAGCATCCAGCTGAGCGCATATCCTTGTCTCAGCACACTACACTCTGGCCTTGTGCTGGGAACAAAAAATTAGCCTTCATTTGCAAGTCAATAGGAGAAAAAAAGAAAAAAAAAAGAAAAACACAAAAGCAGCAAAACTTCTCTGATGAAACTACTGGGAGAGAAGCATTTGTAACTCTTTCCCATTTGGGGAATCAGGGAATGTTCTTCCTTTATGAATAGATCTTTGAAAGATGGTAATAAAACAAACTACTGCTTGATGCATTTAACTCAGTCCAAATTAAAACAAATGAAAATGCACACACGTCCCCAAATGGGAAATACAAGAAAACTCCCAAACCACAGAGTATTCAAGTTCCTTTAAGAAACTGTACAGTCTCTCCAAATATGTTTTAAAGGCCTTACATGATCTGTTCCATATGGAGTTTGTTTTCCCTCAGTGCTGTGACTAACAGGAAAAATCTTCAAGAGGAGGTCTCTTCCTCTCTCTTCATCCTTCTACCTCCATTTCCCCAAAGGACTGATCATGAGTCTGTCTGGTTTCTGTTTGCTTGTGCTAAAAATAGCATTACAGTGGACTGACAAAATACCCTCAGTTTTAAGGCGACTGACTGATAAGGTAGGATCATTGTTGCAGAAAGAATGAGAGAGGTTTAAAGGTCAAGCTTTACAACACTGTAACACAAAATAGTGTATCTGAACAACCACCCATTTTTAGAGGAATTAGATACATGGACAAATTGTGGGAGAGCCTGTCTTTGAAGGTAATTCACCTGACTATTGGTAAAAGGGCATGGGTGACAAGGAAGCTGCAGCCAGGTGAACCTTTCTCCTGGGTTTTGCCTGTGCATCAGAAGGTCAGTGGCACAGGGGGGAGCACCAGTTGTTGTGGAGGTCTCCAAAGAGCTTGCACAAGAAACAAGCCTCTGTTCCCCGGAGCTCCACCTTTTTCGACACACATCTTTTTCTACTCACTCTCACAGCATCTCTCATACTCTTACACAGCAGGATCCCTGCCTTCCCCCGTACATAAGGTGGGATCCAGCTCCATCTGCCAGCTCTTCACCTCTATCCCTCCTGCTGCCCTGGCAGTCAGAAACTTGCACCACTAATGAGTTGGTGTCTTTCACAATGGTGGCCAGGACTTACTTCATGTACTACTTGAAACTGATCTGCTTACTATGTTGGGCATCTGTAACCAAACATCATTTTCCTTCTAGGAGGTCTGCTTATATCAACTGGTCTGCCAATAAGTTTGTACATATACATATGTTCTCAAACATCACAGCATTTCTTTACATCACGAGCTCTGAATTGCATCGGTCATTGTGTTAATGTTTTCCTCATTCTGGCTGTGACTCAGCAAAACTGTAACCAATGCTTTTAAATGTACAGAAATCACTGTCGCTTCAGTTTTGCTGACTGATGATGAATTTCAGCATTCCCTCGAAGAGGAGCACTGTTCTGAGTTAGAATCTGGGGGGGAAAAAGCCTGTCCCTACAATAACAGAAAAAAACTTCTTATAAAGACACCCCCCCACACACACTTAAAGACAAAGACACATCCCAGAATTGATTGTTTGGTGAGGGGCAGGATCTGTAGAAGCAAACTGCTGCATCCATGCCATGCACAAAGGTACTCCCCAGTCAGCTTAAAAAAAAAAATTCTAAAATGTGCTCCTTGCTTTGTGTCCAAATTAATTATTCTACCCATCACACAATTTACTTTACAGGCATAGGCACACTCACTCACTTTGCAAAGCAATATTATTAAGTGTAGGGGGTTTTTAGAGCTATGCTCCTGTTTAATAGAACATATTCTTTCATGTACACTAATGCCAAGGAGTACACAACCATTCCAGTAATTATGTGTTCCAGTAAAATCATTAATATCAAATAAAATACTATCTTACCTACTTTATGCCTGTGTCCTGTAGGTATTCAATTACCTCCAAATTGGTGAGATACCTATGTGAAAAAAATTGGAAGCATATTTAAGTCTTTACAGCAACAGCTGCTGAAACATTTAATCACGAGGTTCAAAATATCTTACTCCCAATCTTACAGTAAAGTTTAAGTGGAAGTACTTTAAATACAAGATGGCTTTGCATGCCACTTGTCTTGGGAAACAAATAGTGTGCATAAAGAATGGGAGCAAGAGGATGAAGTTTAGTGCTCACGGGTATGAAGACGGCCAACATAAGAAAAGAACAAAATACTGTGCAGAAGGAATTGACTGAATTTGATCTTTCTAGAGAGAGGGTTTGACTCCTTTGTCTGGGAATATTTCCATGCCAAAGTGAATATCTTTGAGATGATTTGCTTTTCCACATAGCAGCACTGCTTGGATCCTCCACAAATGCAACTGTATTTCATAGAAAAGCACAGAGACCAGCTGCAGTTTTCATGAAATAAGCTTTGGTAAATTCAAAAGCTAGTGCAATTATGTTGTCAGCTCAGGTCTCAAATTCTTTACAAGTCTTGGGTCTTAAGCACAACCCACACCATGGTGCTTTTTTCATTGTGATAAATAATAATGGTCTACATTTCCCATCTGTTCTTCTCCAGAAAGCTTTTCTAGTGTCTTATTCCAGAAAAAATTCGCATCTACACCCTTGCAAACTAAAACCATGTTTCAGTCTTACAAGGGCTCATCTTCTCCCCAGTTAAATTTTCTTCGGAGTATTTTAGGTTATAAGGCTGGAATTGAGTAGTTCATTTTAAACTTTGGCCCTCAGCCATCTTGGTCTGGAAGAAAGTCACCACTAATTCCATGCTGCTCATAACAAAGCCACCAGTTAAGGATGAACCATTGCAACCCTTCCAGGATGGAAGATGTTTACTCCTTTTCTCTGGACAGTCAAAAGCACTCAAAATAAAGCTGGAGCAGGATCCCAGCCACTTCCTCTTCTCTGTTTAGTTGCTTGCACAGCAAACAGCCTTACTGGACACACAGGAGGTGTTTCTCAAAATTCAGCTGCCTCTTTTTGGCTTAAATTGATTATTCACAAAAAGAGTATTGAGACATCACAAGGAGGCCTTCGTCTTGTGTGTTCTATTCAGGGGCCGCAAGATCATGCTCTGTAAAAGGGTTTTCTCTTGCTGTGTGCTTTGTGGTGAGTCTACATGTACAAAAAAGCAGGATGAAGTCCAAGGTCTTCAGAGCACAACAAGGAGTATATTAGACTTGCTTTAAGCAGCAGCTAAGAGTTACTTTTCAACACTGCTAATACAGGTTGCTCAGATGGCAGATGAGCTCATCTGATTACAGGACTCCAACTTCAAGGAAACTCCTTCAAACTTATAACCACTGGTTTCTTCTGATTCATCTAGGTTATTAAAAAAAATTTTTACTACTTACATGAAAATCTTGTGGTTCCCTACTTTCAGCTGTAGCTTTTAAAACACAATGCTCCACAATAATTAGACTAATTGTTTTAAACTACCATCTGAGTAGTAAGTAATAAACATGCTTTTTTTCAGGCAATAAACTAAATTCAGTCCCTAACTTCTCCAAGATCGCTATCTAGTCCCTAGAGTATTTTTCTCAAGCACAAGTGGCCCTGGATTCTTCCTTGCATTTAGTCTGGTTTGCTGCCCATCAGAGAGTGACGACACCAGAGCAGGCAGATTGCAAGGGCAGTTCTCTGGGCTTGGATCAGAGAGGATCTCAAGGGGCAAATTTCCAAGAAGGAGCTAAGAGGACTGTAATCTCCTTTGCTGTATTGCTGTCTAATGCAACACGCAGTCCAAATAGCTTATCAGATAACTTTGGCCACTGTTCAGCCATCCCAATCCTCATCAAAGCTGCATCCCGTGCTGTCCTGAGCTACTGCCACAGCAAAACGCTATCTTCAGGAAATATTTTCCTCACTCTTAATAAATTCTATGAGTGGCAAAAGCCAACCAGATCATGGGCAGAGGGCATAATTCATCACAACCCTCAGGAGGTTTGAGTAACACTCAAAAACTCATTCTCAGCCACTGTAGACTTGTCAAGGAAGGTGGTATATCAGACCCTATCAAGACACAATGAAGATTTAATAAACTCACAGTGGTTTCATTCTGCACCTATCTACATGAGTGCAGACAAGGCAGTGAAAAAGGAAGTCTAAACCTTTATCAGGACTTGTAACAGCGAAGGCTGTTAACCCCCAAATGGGAACTTGCATTACCTCGGTCAGTGCCTGTCCAGAAGAAGGATGTAAGCCCTAAAATTAAGATCTGCCATTGACAAAAATGGCAGAGAATCTCTTATAGTTTTTACAAATCCTGCTGCCTACAGTATGGATAGATGCTTTTGATTTTCAATAGTTGCATAGAGGAGTATAAAAATACAAGATACTTTAACCAGAAGAGAGAAAAAAGATGGTACCTCAACCTCAGACAAAGGGGATTAAGAGCAGAAGAGATACCTCAGTGAACTAATGGAATAAGAAAGAAAAACAGAAGGAAGTGAAAAAGAAAAGAAAAAAAGAAAACCTAAAAATCCTAAGGTGTTATGGTCAGTGTTGTTAATTCCTTTTATTTAATGTAGAAGATTAGCATAGAAGTCTAGTACAGGAGAACAACCCCAAATTAAAATCAGGAACAATATCATTTATAAAAGGCAATATGTTGCAGCAGCTTGTAAATACTTGTTTATATGACATGACATGGCCTATACTTACTGGTTATTCTATCTCTGTTCACAAAGCAATTCTCTGTATAAAAGATATGAAATTTGGTTGTTAATGTAACCAAAACAGTTCCAAATTATTGAGGCATGACTGTCAATTAGCAGTGTTTTGAAAAAATTCCACCAATCAAGCAGCCAGCCCACTGTATTATTATTATTACAGAAGCAAGAGTTACCAAATAAAGTCACATCAAAATTGGAGTATTTGGAAATAGCAGATCAGAGAATCTCAGAGTTTTCAGAGTGTCTCAGAGACAATAGTGCACAACTTTCACTGAATACTGTTACTAGATTGCTCTGCTATCTCAAGATTAGACAGATAAAATCGCTTTCATAGTATCTTTCTCACAGCCATTGACAAAGCAGCTGATGTAAGAAAGAGACAAAAGTCTGTTCTATTTCCTCAAGCCTTCAACTTTATGGTGCATCTGACCCAGGACAATGTCCCACTACATCACTTTGAACAAAAAAGCCAACAAACACTTAAGTCTGTTAACTGCCCGTAAATCTAAGCAGCTGTGTTGTGAGTCATTTCAGGACTAGCTAATAATTGAATAAGCAACTGTAATTGTGCTCCATGAAACTCCCATGTTTCCTTTCAGTCTTGGCTTCTCTCAAGAAAGCTGTACAAGTTAGGATGCAACCACAAAAACTCAGTCGGCTATGACAACGTTTATCTCATACCTCTAGTCTACCAACCATCACAAAACACATCCTGGTTCTGAGAATGAGACAGTAATAATTTCTAAATATTCCAAATCTAGTGATGAGAAACTTTCTTACAGAATGATATTTCTGAGGACCCTCAGATAAAACTGCCATTTTTTATTCATATTGCAATAATGCTCACAGACCACAGTGATCAATGAGCTGAATGCACCATTTGTAAAAAAAAAGGAAAAGGTCCCTATAAACAGGGAATTTACAATCTGAGTGATGCTGAGAGTGTTCTGAACCTTTGAGTAAACATAGCTTAAATTTCAGCTGGAAGGGAGGGGTTTTTTTCTAGATCAGTGGTCTTTAACATCTGGTCTACTACTAGGAGACCTGGAAGGATAACTGAGTAGAGAAAGTTTGCTTCAGTAGACTTAGATTCACTTTACAGGGCTCCACAAATTTGAAACATATTGAAAATACCAATCTTCTTCAAGATTTGTAAACTATGCCACAGAATTGCATTCTTGCTCAATTACAGTGGCTAAACAAGAGAAGCAGTCACTTTGAGAAGTTCTCTGAGAGAGACACTGAAAGGGGGCAATATTCCTGAGCCACAGACTTCTGTTGCCTTCCAGCCAAGGCTCCAGATTTATCCGTGAATGTTGAGCAGTTAGCAGCAGCAACTGGGAGAAAGCTAAGAGAGAAGATCCTAGGAGCCAGAAGAACTCGCCTTTGTTTAGCAAAGTGTTGGAAAGAGTTAAAACAAGCTCTAGGGTCTGTAAAAATCTATAGATTTTACTAGTATATAAAGCAATTCCTATTAAACCTCATGAGGTTTATACAAAAAGCTTGTAATACGAAGATTCCCTACTGGTGAGCAGATAGCTTTGCTGCTGTGACTAATTCAGCCTATGATGGCTTTGCCAAGGCTATAAACAAAGTTTCAGGCTGTTTTATTGACATGGATACTGCTGGAAAAAGCTCTGACACCCTCCAGCTGCGTGTTACTTTTCACCTCCAAGACACCGCTACAGCTTGCACAATATCGAGGCATAGAAAAAGCAAGAAGCGCTTGTGTTTGACACCTACATTTGCTTTGATAGTTAGTAACTGTCTGGTTTGCCATTCCTGGAGGAAGGTCCTCACAGCTGTGCTTTCCGTAAGACAGCCCTGTCAGCGTTGCACACTGCTGCACAGAGCTCCCTTTAATAAGAACCTATGTTAATAAGGTTAAGAGATATCCTGGTAGAGCAACAGGTCCAGAAGTGCAGGGTCAATCTGGGGCGAAACAGAGAAGCAAGAATAAAGAAGCAAAAAGCTAAAAAACGCTCACAAGCCTGTATATTTGGTTTTGACCTGCAAAGCGAGGATCTGTTTTAATCATAACATGTTATTATGGCCAACAGATATTACAATTATTTTTCTGAATCTTATGGACTGGTATGACATAAAACTGTTTCACTGGAAAGCAATACCTATAAATGCAGACATTGTTATTTGCTTTTGTGTGTAAAAACAAGAGAGTCACAAAGAATCTTTCTTTGTCTACCAGGCAGCTGATGTGCATGATAGACAAAGAAAAACTTTTTTCAGCATGTTTCCCAGAATGAGGTCCCTTTTGACAGTAGTTAACAAGAAGGAATGTCTTTATTTAAATCTACATTAGAGGCAGAATATTTTTCTGTTCTACCCTGATCACTTGAACTATGTAAAGTAGTCCTTTTTACTACTTTCTTTCTTTTCATTAAAAAAATCCCCACACTTTTATGCTGCCTTTCTTTAGGCCCAAGACCATTTGTTTTGACCGGCTGAGTCTATGGGCCTATTGTATGCTTCCACAAAAAAAAGAAAAATTAAGCCAAATGTTTGTTAAAATCAGTTGTTCCTGTCTGGGGCAAAAGATTTAGCAGCTGGGAAACAAAAGAGAATTTTCTCACAATACCAAATATCTTGATCAATCTCTCTGACTCTACAATCTACCCTTTTGCCACTTGTAAAATTTTTTAAATTCTTTGTGGGGATCTTGGACTAATCACGTCTGTTCTATTACTGCATTTATTGACGCTCAGAGCCAAATTTTTTGCATAGAAGGAGAACATAATTTTGTAATTTCATAACCATGAAAATGGAATAAATATCCCTAGAAAGAAACACCTCAGATTTTATCTTATATTTCTCTTCTTGTTTCTTTTGCATATTAGCAAACATGCAGCACCATATATTATAAAGATAAAATACTGAGTCTAGGAAACACTGTGCTGCAAGCAGGTCTTCTATGTAGAACACACTTAATGCGTGAAGACAATTAAGTGTTATAGCAGGAGAGTAGTGACAGAAGAGAAATTTGTTAAGAAAAGGGAAGAAAAGCCCCATCATTTCTGAACTGCCCCTTCTCCCTTTTGGGAAGGCTGGGAAGGCTGGCCTCTCCACCTGGGAAGGTACTCAAAACAGAAAAAGTAGTGCAAAAAAATTATTCTCGGAAGGGCAATCAGAGCGAGCACATACATACATCCTTCCCTTTGAGTAGACTTTTCTGAAAATTGCCTCAGATGTCTGCTGAGCTCTCATGGAAGGATTTTTCCTTTTTGTTAAAAAAAATAATCAAAACCTTCCTCTTCATGTTTTGGAACCAGTAACTCTCCTCAGTGGCGGCAGTTTCCAAACCTTTTATTGAACAAGCCTAAAAAAGGTTTACACGGTAGACAAAGCACCTGCCTTGACTGGGACCTTGGAGACAACAGTTTAGGCAGCAATATCCTACCTAAAGCCCATCAGTAGTTAACAGGCAGTCACTCATCACATCCATCTCTGCCTAAAGACAGTTCTCAGCAGCTTCAGGTTAAAGGAAAATATATACTCATTGTAGATGTTCTGCTTGTGTTTGCTGTAGTAGACTAGTGCTGAGCTACAGGCATGCATAGAATAAGGTGAATCAGAGGAAAATCTGTATTCTTCCATTTGAAGAACACTTTGGGTTTGGACAAGGCTGTTAAAACAAGCAGTTAAAGGAAATTAAAATTAGCACTGGATATTTCTCTCTAGAAGTTCCTTTCCAAAATTCCAAAGAAAATTGGCTTTGACCTGGCAGATTTATGAGGCTTTGAAACTTTCAGTTGGAGCCCAAGCAATAGTTTGTTTTGTGTTTAGAATAATAACAGTCCTTAACTGAGGCAAAGAGTGGCGGTGACACCACTATTTATGGCTTGTTGTCCCTCTCAGTTTCTGCACAGGGAATGCAGCTGGACTGGTTATTGCTTTTACAGTTACCGCATGCTTTTTGTATTGGCAACCCTCACATGTTGAAAAACCACGAAACTGCTCCTTCAGAGCAGAGAATTAATTAAAAAAAAGAGATTTAGGAAAGTGGTGCTTTCAGTTGTTGTTGCTTGCCTTATTTATGCCATTTGTGTGTGTTTGTTTCAAGTTTCCAAGTTTTTCCCCTGAAGCATGGCTACTAGAAGCTGAGATCTTCATGCGTCTTAGGGTTCTGTCATCCAAAGCCAGATGAAAAGCACTAAATATCATAGTACTAGTAATAAAATTGACAGTCACCAGCACAGAAACTTGACAGAGCTGTTTTGTCTTCTCATATTGCTTTCTACATGAAAGATAAAAATACCTCAAAAAGTTTGCACAACATTTTTGACAGGTGGACATATAAATCTAATTTAAAATTTAGTTTTCTTGCCTTTCTTCTAGAGTTTTTCTAACTCTTAGCTGAAGTTTTCTTACTGTGCTGGAATTACTTCTTTCTGTACAATCTCCTAAAAATTGGCTCAGTAATGTAGTTTGCCTTTTCTAAGTGGAGGTACTGAATAAAATGGGATTTTTTTCCCTATTGAAAAGGCAAACAGCATTGTTTTTACTTTTGTACAAGAATTTGAGAGCTGCAGAATCAATAGGCTGTTTCATATCCCATCATCATCAGATACTGGGCTGAAAGCCAGTTTCTTCACGATGGCTTTGTTCAGCCTAGAGTTTTGTAATTCTAGTTAATTGATTGCTGGTTTGTTTGAGTTAGCACAATTGAAAATGGTAATGTAGACATCCAGGAAATATTTGGGGTAGAACAGTTCATTAATCAAAGTTAGAGCATGCCCAAAACTTTGTAACAGACCAGGTTAGGCTGGGTATAACCTCTCTCACCTCTCTCCCACCTGACACTCAGGAACTCCATCCACAGCCCCCTGGGGTTTGCTGCACTGAAGGCAGACAGCTCTCATCAGGGCCTAGGGTGTGGTACATCAGTCTTTTGATTACAGGTGAAAGCAGACAGATTCCCTGCAGACAGAGCAAACCTTCCCCAGCACCAAAGGGAGACAAGATGAGGCAACTCACTGCAAAGGCAAAAGCAGTTGCACTCAAGCACCTTATCCCCATTAGTGCAGACAGCTGAAGCAGCAAAGGTTACTACAACTAAACCTTTCCTTTCACCTCTACTTTACCTTTGAGTGTGAAAGAAGCTGTTGTTTTCTTCCAATTTCATATGTAATAACCACAACAAAATCGTTGACAGTTCCTCATGCAGGACAGAACTGTGCAGAACAGAACCATTCTTCTGCAAATAAACATTAAAAAATATGAATAGACACCTACAGTTACATTTATGCATCCAGACTGAGAAGGGTGTAGGTCACTCTGATGTGAATGTAATAAACCAAAGTACTAGATTTTTTAGCACTATCCTATAAAACATGACAGTTATGAAAAAGCATAACTGACCTGGGCACTCACTACAGCAATTTGGACTGATATAATAAATTAAGTGATAAAATTATACTATTCTTTAGGATGTGTGTCCCTTGCCCTTAAATGAAAGGACTTGCAATTCAGGATCCCATGGTGAGGTTGCAATCCCACCGGTGGACACTGTAACACAGATGGGATTTGGATGTGTTTACTATTCCATTGTTTGACTTTATCCTGGCATAGCATGGTTCACTCTGTGGCACAATGGTTTGAGTCTTCACTGCTGTTCAGCTTTCACCACCCACTGAAGAGGTTTAATGACAGAAAATTGTAACTTAGAATTTCATGGTGTAATAAGGCTGAAATTTGAGCACTGGTCTCAAATCTTAGCCATGTGTTTTAACACCAGAACTACGCTGTTCCCCACTGGTGAACTTGCTTATATTGATGTTATAAGGCATGAAACTAATTAAAAAGTTGCATCTGACTTCAGACACCAGGTAAGAGTATACATACCACTCCTGGAGAGTGTACATCAGACTTGACCCTCTGTTACTTATCTCTCTGGAATGTCTGACAGCAGCTGGCCATTGGTTCTCCCAGCAGTCTGGGAGAACTTACATTTCTGTATCTTTCCTCTTATACAGGCCAGTGAAAAGCTTTACTGTACTCATAATAAGCTGAAATAGAGCTGGTCCCTGTTGCCTAAGCTTGCCATAAGCAAACTCATAAGCAGTTTCCAAAGTGCAGACTGATTAATGACAGCTCAGCATGGGGATGCTGAGAGACTCAGACTCATGACGGATGCATGTGAAAAGACTGATGAACAGGGGGTGGTCAGGTCTGAGAAAACAAAACCCATCACTGAAATTGTTGAAAGCTGCTGACAATTGTTTTTGCACACAGAGGCTATTTCTAAACATGAGAAAACTTACTGCTACTAACTGTTCTTCTGTGTTTCCCCTTCCTCTTGCCACAATCCCAGTCTTCCTGCCATGGTTAAAAAGGAAATCTGGAAGTAGGAAACAAGTCAAGAGGCAGCCCCACCTTTATACAAGGAGACGTCTATGTTCCATGGAAGTGTCATTCTTAAAATAAGGAGAGTGTGATTCTAGTTTTAATATTTTTTATTAACTAATTGAACTTCGCCAGCCAACCATTATATTGATCAATGTATTACAGTTTATATATTTAACCTCCTTGTCCTAGGAGATTAACACCCCAAAACCAGATGACAGATGTGACCCCTGAGATTTATCTGACATGTGAGGAGAGAGAGAGAGCAGATAGTTAAACGTAAGATTAAATAAGCAATGATGCTCTAAAGCCAAAAGTTTTAGACTGTTTATCCATTATTCTACTGTTTTCTTCAGTTCTGTCACATAGGTTTCTCTCCTTGGAGTATAGCAAAGAATATACCAAAATCAAAGAGACAAAGCCAATGCTGTAATAGAAGAAGATCGGCTAAATGAAATTAATGCTTCTTCCCTAGAAGCCTCAGTCCCAAACCAATTGATGCATTCCTCTTTCTTTCTTTTTCACAGTCTAGAGTTAGAAGAGGTGCCCTGATTGGTACAGCTTCCTTAATAAAGCAGGAACTCCAGAATAAGGAAAACTTGAAGGAACAACAGCTCCATGTCAGACACTATCACTCCATACTTTTACTGTATAATGACAAAGATGCGTGAGACATACACTGCCCTTTAGAAAAGACCATGCAGAAAACCAAGACAGCACTGTTTTTTTCCCAGAGTGCCAAGCAGGGTAAATTTTACTCTCAGATTCACAGTTCATGTACCTTCAAGAAAGGTTCAGTCCCATTTTCAGTCACTGAGGGGCCTTCAAATTTCTTGGTCCTGGAATATGCCAGGAATTTCCCCTCTATTCATGGAAACCACAATGAGACAGTATCCCAGATATTGTGAGAAGAGCTTACTCTGTAAATGCAACATAGAAAAGAAATCACCTTGCGTGGGAGCCAGCACAGCGTATCACTTGAAACAATGGTCAGTGGCCCAGCCAAGTGTATGCAGCATGGATGGGAAATCCCAGCCCTGGAGACACTGACCTTCCTGACAATCCCTCACCCACGAGAGTAAATCTTCTATTTCACTGTGCTTGGTAGTGCCTTGTCCTTCGCCTTTAAATCACTTCAAGAAAAACAGATTAGTAAGAACATATGTTAAGCCTGTTTCAGAAAGAACTTCTCCTTATTACAAGATGCTACAGGGAGAGACTCACATTTTATATATTATGGAAATCTTCATCATTGCTTTGAAGTTTCAGTTAATAGCAGTGTTTCTGTTACATAGTGGGAGAAGGGTTTTTTATGTTGATAGAACACAGAACTCAAGAGTGAAGTTAAATATAGTAGGGGTTTTTTTTCTGAAACATTTACCAAAGTGATTTTTATTTAGTGAAATCCATGAAATTTTGTGTATAAGCAGGGTTGAGTATAAGAATCTATTCTAAGAGAAAACATGCATGTCCTTCATAACATGTAAGTCATTAAACAGATAGTGATTAAAACACCATATAACAAAATGGGTGGAGTTTTCCTAGCAGAGGCTCTGAAATTGTTTCCTCCTAACAAAAGTTCAGAATCCATTTGTCAGCACATATAATTTCCTGTGCTCCTTGCTGCATTTCAAAAGCCAAAATATGCATCCTATTGTAACAAAACTCCTGGTTTACCAAGATAAACAAACAACAAAACAGATCTGCATGGTGTCAGAACTGCAGGCAGCTCTTTGTATTTGTTGGAAGATCTTACTGGGTTAGGAAACAGTAATTATTTCTAGGCAGAGTCAAACATTTTTGACAGAGACTGTGATGAAAAAAATGTAAGACCTTTTCCCCTGTAGCTGAAAACTTGAAATCCTCGGTAGTAACCTTAAACCTGACCATTAGTTCAACTTTGTCTTATGTTATGCAGCTATGCAAAACAAAGTCTGTTGATTAAATGAAAACAGTTTCCTAGAACACCAAAACAGACTGCTCCCTCCCTACGGAAGAGAGTCATCGCTCCAACAGTGAAGTATGTTTACTAATCTGTGTCATTGTTAACAAAGATGTATTGGGGACACAGCATTTGAATTAAAGCCTCTAGTAAATGAAGTAAGTGATCATACTGCATGAATTCAGAAAGAAATTGGGCCAGCCTAGAGTTTTAGACTCTTCTAAGCTCACAAGATACAATTGGAGACAATTTGATAGTTTATTAAGCTGCAGCTCCACGGACAACTGAGCAAACCTGGTGGTGAACAAAGAGGAAGTGTGGCTCCTCACCTGGCCTCTCTTTTCCCCTGCCCTGCTCCCACACTACACACTTGACATCTGGACTCTTCTGGATGCTACCTTAACACAGCAGAAGACCGCCCAGCTCTTCTGCTGGGCCGGTCACTTAGACTGCCCTCAGCCTGGAAGTGAATCAATAGGAATGGACAGGGTGGCATGCTCATGGGCAAGAACAAGACTCTTCTATCTTGGAATCTGTGAGTCATTAGGTTGAGCAGCTGTGCAAGGAACCACTGCTCAGTAAGTAACAATATGACAAGACTTAAAGGACTCACCTCCTCTGCTAAAAAAGACACTTCCTGCTGACTTCAGATAACTAATTCTTACTAATTTCATGAAATTACAAAGTGTGTAAAGATATTCTGCAGGAAAGTTTAGGAAATCCCTGTGTTAGGTTTGCAGCAGGGAATCTGACTTGCAGACATCCAAGAGAGAAGGAGGACTGCATTGTGTTTGACTGCAAATATGTAGCAAAAATTGTCTTCTGCAAATATATTACAGCTGAGCAAACCAGATAAAATGAGAAGTGAAAAATTACCATGTCTATAACACAGGTCATCAGCAATATCAGAACTCAATTCAAGGTACCTCGAGGCTATCCTGGATCACTGTCCAGTAGCTCTCTCTTGTTTTCTCAATGCCTTGAACCCAGTAAGAGCTCTTATATTGTAGAGTCTTTAGCTGTTGGTCAAGAGTCAACTCCATCAAGCTGCAGAAAAGAAACATTCAAGTGAACTTAAAATGCGGACTAGACACTGGGACTAAGAAAAAGGTTTGTTTCAATGACAGTGTTGATTCTAACGATACAGTGTTTTGTCATAAATGTCAATTGCTAGAAATACCTAGCCTTTGGGGTTTGCCATTTAACTGTATAATTACAGATTTGTGCAGGACTGAATGGATAATAGCTGTCTGCTACTGAGTTAAAACGGTGGACAACATTCATGCTTCAACAGAGTGAGACTAGAAGGCAATTCGTCTCTCAGCTCTGTCTAAATAGCACACACAGTAGTTAGTATCCATTTAGGTGCACTACTTAGATGTTTATTGACCTGTGTATCTACAGTGCTAGATCAGACTGTATTCTACTGAAGCCTTTTGAACTCTTGCTTGTGCTTGCGGTTTGCAGACCACAAAAATTTCCCAGAATAAGGAGAACCTCCAACATATTTTAATTTATGAAACATGTGTGGCCCATATGAGAAATGTATCCCAAAGGAATGGGAAATTATAGTTTGCACAATGTGTGGATAAGAGTCAACTGGTGTGGAAGGTAATTAAATTTTGTCACTTATTAATTTCAACCAACAGTGTGCATTAATTAATCCACACATTGCTCCACATTGCTCCTGTGAAAGAAATGCAGAAAGTTCTGAGACTGAGCATTTGTTGATGGATGAAAATTGATGTACAACAGGATAGAGAGAAGTTTTTGAATGGATAGCTGCTTCAGATTGCCTCTATGAGTGAAAATTCCTATTCCGGAGCATGTTCTAGCTTGCTTAGTCCAAATGCAAAGCAGCTTGAACTAATTTAGAAAGAGAGATGAAAAAATCACCCTTCTATTCGAGATAAAACCAACCAAACTCCCAAACCAGTTACTCATTAAATCTATAGACAAGCCACAAATCCTGTTATTTTATGTCCTGGAGTCCTTCCACTGCTACATATTTCTCACATCTGGCAAGTGCGTTGGTATAACTCTGATGATGCTCCCTCTGAAAGGATACAGTAGAACTTGCAGTATTCTGAAGGAGGACAAAAGTGGCTGCAAGTCTGGCTCAGCACCTGCTCAAGCAAAGCAGGCAAGCTTTCTTCAGCTCAGGACGGCTTGTGTGTGTGGGGAGAGGTTTATAAAATCATAACTAGGACAGAGAAGGTGAATAAGGAACAATTGTCCATTATTCATTACCATATAAACAAAATAATTAATCCAATGACAGGTTTAAAAACAGTTAAAACCAAAGGGAGCAATTTTCCACACAAAATATTGACTCACCGCTAAATTAAGTTTGGATGTGAAAAATATTAGCAGGTTCAAAATGGGATTAGGCAAGTCAGTTGGAGAAAGGTCCATTGAGGATAACTAAACAATGGCCCCAATGTGATATCAAGAGGAGGAAACGCCTGCAGCACTGATCACTAGAAGAAAGGAAAGAGGAACAGATCATTGCCGTGTTTCTTAAGCTGTTTCCCCTGAGCTGTTGGTGCTGGCCATTGTCCGAGACAGGCTAATGGGATGCTCAACCAGCGTGAGACTGCTTAAACTGGTGTTTTTATGAGTTTCCACTGACAATATCTGTGCTTAAATGGGTTTCAAAATTACATTTAAAAGAAGTAATGGTAACATATTACACAGAGAGTGCAGTGCACCAGAACTGGGTTCGGTTCTTGTTTTGGATCCAACACTTTTGTGTTTCTCCTTTTTAGTAGCAATTATGATGACTCAGTCTGTGTATTTCCTAGCTAAGGAGCTCTGCAGGGAGGGATGTCCAGCACTAGCACTATGAAATAAGAAGAAACTATAAATAAGTAAATTCCTCCCATGCCCTAAATTTATCAGACTCAAAAAAAAAAAACCCAAAAACCTCTTGATATAATAATCCAGATGAGTGAAAGATTTCTTTATGAGGATCTTGACATTTTGGTCACATCTAATTAATTGAATGCTATGGTCATCGTTCCAGAGGCTGTATATTGAGAATGAATTTGCCTTGTAACTATCTGGCTCTAAAACTTGATTGAAAGACACAATGAAGTCTTTGTGGCTTTTCTGGGCTCTGACAATTTTCCAGTTACCAAAAACAAATGACAAGAAATCCTCTTGCTTTTCTGTTTATTTCCACATTTCACTGTGTTGTTTTACTTGATAATGCACTTTAAGGATTAAAACTCTCTCCAATCCATTTTTTTGTCCCAGTGCTATTAGTGTAGGTGTTAAAAAGAGGTTTTCAGTTAAAGATAGACAAATTCTTTTTGCCTAATTTTGACCTCACAAAAAAAACTACAAACAAAAAACCAGAACTAAAACCGGATGAGATAAAAAGCTCAGTTTGACCTTTTTCTGGTACTAATGAGAGAAAAGCCAATGAAAAATAGATTGCAGTGAAAATTAGAAAAGAATTCAGAAGAGAGAACATGTAATGAGGACATGAACCCTAAGATCTCCCACACATGCTGAGCCAGTTTCTGTGGAATGGTGGACAGCCTGCCATCCCTACTCTAGCACGCAAAGTTCAACCTACCAGAAAACCCCACAACCAACCAACTGAAAAAAACCCCTACAAAAAACCCCCAATCAGTATGGCCCAGGGGAAATCATCAGTTGAAATTGTAGGAAAACGTAATTCATGATAATTATGTCAATAAGAAGAAGGGTGATAAGGAGTGAAGAGGACCACACTTTTTGCCAAAACTCAAGATTTTAAAAAAATCTAGCTTTATATAAAGTAACCACCTAATGGATGGTTTCTATATCTATTTTTACATTCAGAACAAATTTAGAAAAACAACAATATGAAACTGTGAAGAGATTAAAAATACACCTACCAAACGTACTTCTTAATTAAGAAAGATTGTAAGAACAAAAATATAGTGCACAGAATGATAAGCTATCAGGTAACATTTTAATTACATTGTATAAGTGTTATGTCATTTAGAACTAATGTTATACATATTAGAGGTCTTCCAGCATTCAAATTTTTTAGAAATGAAAGTGCCAGATTCCATTGAAACAGTCTCCATAAAGCACCTCTATTGAAATCCAAAAACATTTAACCAAGAGACGGTATTGATGAGTGGTTTCTTGTATAGTCTGCCAATCACCTGGGGAGTTTTCATCAATAGAAATTATCTTAGAATTGTACTGTAGTAGATCTTGTTTAAGAAAGCAAAATTTGTTTATTGACTAATAATAGACAAGGAAAAAAAGCCTACCAAAATACAGTGAGGATGTAAATTTCATGAATTACATACCTAAGTGTCATGCATTTGTTGGAAGCCTGCCAAAAAAAAGAAGATGCAAAAAACACTGAGGAATTATGTCTTGCACTGAAATAATCATCTTGTGATGCTATTCGTGAGTTCACACACTATATGGGCAATTTATAAATATCTTCTAAAAATAAGAAAGAAGCTTTTTGAAAAATTCTATGGACAGTAGAGCCAAATGAATACTTTCCCCATGCCCACTTCACTCCAAAAGAGCTCAAGGCTTGTTAAAAATAACAAGAGAGTTACAGCAACAAAAGTAGAAGAGGTAGAAGCAAGGGTTCTTGTTTGTTTTCAGAAAGCCAGGCATATTTCCCACTCCCAAATATTTGGGGGGCTATAGACACATTTCAGTCAAAGATGAACGTAGGCTAAAAGTCTCCAAGATAATTATAAACCCACAAACTTTATTAAATTAGGGGTATGATACTCAATAATAGCTTTCACGTGGTAAAGTCATGCAGAAAAAACTGTTCTAAATTCCCATTCCAGGTCTCCCACTTAACACTTCTGCGGCTGCAGAGTAGCCAGGGAGTATCACAGGACCATATTACTGCACATAACTTCTTTCTCCCCATTGACTTGAGGATGTGTCCCAGGCACTGGAAACCCCAGTTTAGTTCCTTCCTCTGCTTGAGAC
This sequence comes from Ifrita kowaldi, assembly GCA_013398055.1. Lineage (NCBI taxonomy): Eukaryota > Metazoa > Chordata > Aves > Passeriformes > Cinclosomatidae > Ifrita > Ifrita kowaldi. Next base: position 299,996 of record VZRS01002622.1, on the reverse strand, counting down.
AACTTGAACATGTATTTCTAAATTTCAAGAGAGGGCTCAGACCACAGGTGTACACGGCACAGTTATCCGAATTTTTGGACAATACTCCATTGAAAGTAGGATGTGAAACATGGAACCTGACAGTCCTGCTTCCCAGGGGAGCAGGCAAAAGCTGAGGTACCACTTGCTCAGTGCTGATGGGGCAGTTCATGTAGGCAGGACCCAGGAATCTGCCACAGCCTGAGAAGGATTCTGACCTCTGAAACATTAGAAGGGGACAGCTTCTCTGAGGAGAATCCCTTCAGTAGGAGGGAAAACATGAATTCACATCCCGGGACAGTATCCCAACAGATGAGCTGTAAGAGGAACAGGAAATCCTTCTGACAGACTTTTGAAAGCCTTTTCTATTCCTGCCCTATTTTCCCCGTCTCTCTTCTACCACTTCCGAAAATAAAATGTTCCAACAGCAAAGAACTCACTCTATGTTGAACACAGCAACTTTGGTTCATCATTCCCTTGCAGTCTGTACCACACAGTGCAATCTGAGATGGCTCTGCTGGGGTTTTTGTGTCTTCTAGACACAACAACAAACACATTTACATACAAAGCTCTATGAATAACACTATTTCAACTAGAGATGCCAAAATCTCTTTTCCCACATTATGTCTTCAATCAATGATGAAATACAGAGAAGGCAGAAAGAAATGGCATTAATTTCTCTCCCTGACTGCTTTACATATCCCCACATATCTCAGCAGGATTTCTGGAAATGGTGCAAAGCCTCCCCAGTGCTTGACATGCAGTACCTCCAAATACAACAGAAGAACTCTATAACCAATAAGCAGGAAAATTTGCATAAAAATGGAAACTAATTTATCTCACCATAAAGAGAATATTTTGTGTCTGGCATGCAGTATGAGCCTGAATTTGCATACATTTCTTTGCAAACAGTACTACAGGCACTGTCACATCCATTCTGCTGCTACTATGATAAAAGCAAACAGCATTTAGCTCAACTGTTACATGTTGTTCAATGAACAGCTTGTTTTAGGACATATCTTAACAAAAGACACCTACCTTGTGCAGATGTTTTTAAGCATAAACATGTGCACGTTTTCATAAGAAAAAATCTTTTTTTTTTAACACATTTTTCAATTTGCTCATCAGCTTCTTGATTTTTTTCTATGGAATAGCAAAACAAAGCCATGCTATGTTCTCAGCAGGGCTATTTTCATAGAACAAGTTTCAGAGTTGTGACTTGGTACTCTTCCACTATTAAAAACATAAAAATAAAAAAACTGATTCCTTGTCCTTCCTTCAAGGAAGGAACTGGAAGACAGAATTTCCAGTGGTATTCCTGGTATCTCTGTAAGCAAAAAAACCCACAATAGCAAAAGTTTACCATACATAATAGAGGAAGGAAGAGACAATGAAAGAAATGTTTTCAGTTTATTTTCTTTAGCGTATGCACTCAACTATCACTGACTTCAATGCAAATGCCATTTTCCATAACATCTAAAGTATGAGACTGATGCTATAGGAGCCATACTCTAAAGTAGGAAGCACAGTATAAAATTAGCCAGGCAAACAACCAGCAGTCTGCTCTGAAGCTACCACAGTGTGGGGTGGCAATGTACAGACTCCTTTTACCAAATCTGCCTTATTAGGAGTTTTCCCACATACTATTCTGTTCTCATTTTGCTTTTAAATAAATAGAATCCAAATAGAAAAGCAATAGGCCCCTAGCTACAGTAAACACAGGTGGAAAAAACAGAATAAAAGTTAATTTCTTATGATCTTACATTCAAAGAAGATAAAAAGCTCATGCTGGGACTTGGTGTGGCCTTTTGGAACACAACCTGCTTTCCCAGCTTACTTGTCTGACCTCTGTACTGAATGACAAAAACTATCAATGCAATATGCAGAAATGATGTCACCCCTTTGGTATTAAGGGTGAGAGATTACTCATTTGGGATATTTATTTTAATGATATCACAGTCACACATCGTTTCATTTGAATCAAATAGATGCTTTTGAGCTTAAAAAACTCTATTGATCTATCAAAATATTTTTTTGGTTTTGGTACTCCAGTATGCTCCCTAGCACTGTTGCCATTTAAATGACTTCATAACTGATGCAGTAAACATATTCAAACATATAAATACCTCAGTTTTATTTAAAAATTGAAAGAAATAAAACTATCTGTCTCAAAAAGCAACAAAGAATTAAAAATCAGGTCCCAGTAACTGCAATGGAAAGTCACAAATGGCATGTGCAAATTCACTGTGAATCAAAATCATCTGTCAGATCGTCATCTGAACCAGATCTGTCAATAAGACTCATTTACTTCACAAAAACTGCACCTCCAAAAAATTATTGTCCAGTTTATACCTATGACCATAATAATAAAAAAAGGTGATGCAAACATGATTAGCTCAGTTGGTGGGAGCATGGTGCTAATAACACCAAGGTTTTGGGTTCAATCCCCATATGGACCACTCACTTAAGAGCTGGACTCTATGATCCTTGTAGGTCTTCCAAGTCAGAATATTCTGTGATTCTAGGATGTGCCTCTAGCTTGCATGTGTTGAACTGAACAGCATCAGTGCAAATTTCACTTTCCATAGGCTTTACAAGTTGATGGTGATGCTGTAGAATCTCAGTATTATGTATAATTAATAAGAGCTAGACATGACAATAAATCTGAATTAATACAAGAACTTAAAATATATTAGTCTAAATGATCATCTCTAAATTAAATTTTTCATTTTTCATATCAAGTTTTCATTATACTTACCTGGTTTATCACCTCTATTTTCAAATTCACAAAGATCTAAAATTGCTGGAAATATATCAAAGATACCTGTCACCCCCAAATTTTCCCAGCTTCCTTGCTTTAGTCCCAATACCAGCCATCAATGTTTCAAATGAAGAGCATAAATTAGTTCAGGATATCCTTATTCTGAAAAGCAATAAAGAAAAAGGTCAATGCAGATCACTAGTACTTGTTGAATCAGCACACAAAGAAATAAGAACTTAGGCTATTCCCCCACAACATGAAGTCAGAACAGTTTTCTTTTGTATGCAGTCTCTTCATGAAGGAAACCACAGGGATATCTGCTGTGGACAATACCTGGCATAGTTTTTATAACAAATGGACTGTTCTGACAGTGTATTCATTCAGCATTTGCCCTATGCACAGTTGGTATAGGTAGGTGAGTTTATACGTCCATTTTGGCTCCTCTTAGCGTGCTCACTGAGCTCTGTGGGTTTAGATGGTGTAAGTTTCTGAAGGTAAAACTTATTTGTGTCATATATACTTCTGCTGTATTTACTGGGATCCATTAGCATTGCAATAATGCCTGCAGCATTCTCTCAAGTATTAGTCTGTATCTAAAAGGTGTACTGAGAAATACTTTTCATAATACTTACATTTAACTCATTTAACTGCAACTGTCATTTAGTTCCAAAAATTGCACCCTGATAAGAGCAGTTCTTAATTTAAACCAATTGCTCTCTACATGTGTGGATAAGACTGTCACTATGGTAGCAAAACACCTGGGATAAACTCCTAGGCCATTGGAAAAGCTAATTTTGCCAGTAACTCCAGGAGACCAGCATTCAGTCTTCTGCTTTACAGAACAACAGATAATGAGGCTTTTGTTAAATGTTCTGGCCTACCTCTGCTCTCTGGCGGATGTTTTCCTTGGTGAATTTGCCACCTGTATCAGAAAAAAAACAACTTATTCTTACCAAAATAAAAGACAAGACCCTATATCTTTACAACACATGTTTCCTTTAATAGAAGATAATGTGTTTACAGTCTCTGTGCTTCCTCATCTTGCTCGGACTTCATCACCTTGGCTTATCTCCCACGCAACTTGTGTTTGCACATTCAGTAGTTTACACTGGAAACAGTGTAGTCAAAATATATTCTTCATTACACAGGCAGAATTTCATATGTGCTCTGTATTGATGTCTTTTCCTGCAACCAGAAACAAGGACACATAAACTTAAGTCCTTTGGCACTCCATTGGTATAAAACTACAGCATCCCACTTCTGAAAAACAGTTCAGTCACTTTTCTGAATGAGTTCCACACAAATGAGAGAGCGTGTTTCTGATGTAAAACCCAGATGCACAAGCCATCCCTCACTGATGAGAATGCAACACTGGCCAAAGACTAGTCCTTAGGGAGCAGAACAATGCTGTGTAAAACATGGACAAATAATACAGGATTACAGTAACAGTATTAATGGTAGAATACTACTTGCTTCTTATGCCAGACAGACACAGAAAACACTTGTAGAGGCTTAGGAGATTCCCAAACACTCAGCCTAAAATCTGAGCATCTATTAAAGGTTTGGACTTATTTCTGCTGTTGGTAAACACACTGTTTCTAAGTCTGAAATCATTAAAGGAGTGTTCTCAGCAAAGTAGATGCAGAGAAGCAGAACCTTTTTACGTCGCATACCTGCTCTCTGTGTCAAGAGCTCCCATGCCCTCCCTCTCTAGGTGATCATTCCAAAAAGGTGGGCAATACAGCTAGTTGCTGTTTCTCACACATCATCAAAACCTCAACCCTTCCTCATGGGTGTCAGAGATAAAACTCCCATTAATCCAAGATGGGATCAAATTTCTCAAATTCAGCAAGTCACTCCTAGGAAAATACAGGTGGAAGTAGTCAGGCTATTGATGAGGAGGTGAGTTAAGGCAGTGGTGGAAGTAGTCAAGCTATTGACGAGGAGGTGAGTTAAGGCAGTCATGACATATGGTTAGGTGACCTAGAGTGGACAATTTGAAAGTTATTAGCTGCCCACCTGTCCCCCAATGGGCATACTGTCCTCCAAAACGTGCCTTTCAAGATATGAAAGACCCCCACAGCTTTGGCTGTCTGCTCTCAGGCTTAATAGAGGATTGATAGCTTAAACACGATGATCGCAGCAATATCATTAATAAAATAGGTGCTCAAGGTTAATAAGCACACAGAGATATCTTGCCCCATTGCAGTCCTCTTTGCAAGTGACTAGTAGTTGTTTCCACCTCTTGGCATTTTATAAGCAAATGACACTCTCGTTACCACTGTCCCCTGAATTACTACTACTTCCATCATTACCAGGACAACAGCACTGGTTTCACAAAGCAGCTCCTGACTTACACTGCCTCCTGTTCAGGAGCAGGCATTTCCCATACTTGTTGCAAATTAAAACCTGAGTTCCAGGTACTCACTACATCTAAAATTCAGATCCCAGTCATTGGCTTATGTGAATTATCAGTAAATCCCACAGAAAGTCACAGGCCTAAATGTTTTCTTTCAAAGACAGTAAAAGGAGAGAGGACAGAAAAAATTTCATTTTGATTACACTTTACTGTTGTGGCTGGATGGAAGTGAAAATTTTACAGTTGCCCCAACCAAGTTATTCTTACTTTTTTGTGGGGTGGTGAGTTTTTTGGGTAAAGTGTTCATAATTTTATCTCATTTCTGTGAGTTTTACACTAATGGCTGTTCCTCGACACAGCATAGAACCTGAGTGAATCCATCCCATAGATCCACTAACATTAACTTTTAACTGATGCAAGCATTTGGTATTTGCTGTTGCAGAGAATGCACAGAAAGCAGAATATACGCAGGTAGGTGTGAGATACCAAGATGTCCAGGCAGTACAACACAAATTTTCAGAGTCAAATATTGCAAATTCTGCATAAACAACATGCAGGCTCATTGAGAATCAGAAGAAAAAGAATGGCACTGAAATAGGAATGACAAGAGAGAGATCCCTATCTCACTGCTTTATGAAGAAAACTGAAATAAAGTATTGCTCTGATGGGAATTTTCTTTTTAAGTGGCTGTAAATGAGCTGCAATTAGCGAAGAGCTAGTAAGATACAAAATACCCCCTCTTATGCTACTGCTTTGGAAAAACTCCAACAACTTCACAATTACAAAAAAAATACAAAAAACCAAACCACAAAGTATATGCTAATCTTAATTTGCAGTTTTATGAGTTAATGTATTTTCCCTGGAATACTAATCTTGATTTTATTTATTTGTATTAGAGTGATTTCAAAAATTCCTCCTCAGACATGTCTCATCATGTCATAATTATTCATCATCATGAAGGCTTCTAACAGCCTCTGGTTACAAGACCATGATGTTTTCTAATAAATTATAAAGTGAAAGGATATTTTAGTCTCCATAACCAATTAGTCCTTGGCTTCTTAGCAAAATTTAGTTCCAAAAAATAATGTGTCCCCAAGTCTAGGGAGAGATGGACTGCAGTGATCAGTTCACCTCCCTCTTTCCCTGGAAATAATCAACATATCTGAATGCTTTCCAGTTGCAACCAAACAGGGCAAGCCTTAAAGAACATATAGAAAGAGAGTCTGAAGTAGCTTCTTTGACCTCTCAGGTCTTCTTCAACGCGAGAGCAGACCAATGAGTTAGCATCTCAAAATGGAGACAAAGGAAAGATTGTAATGGACATGCCTCAGGCTTGATTTGGAGCAGGATCTCATGCATTTTCTACAGACCTTTGGCTAACATTTCCTGAGATCAATGGAAATAGTCCATTAACTTCACGGCTACTGGTGTGCATACTAAGGAGGGGAGACACAATGTTATTATATAAACAACAGGGGCAACCAACATAAACATTTGGACTTGCTACAGTAAGTAATCAAGTTGACAGCTATTGAACTGTGGGTATATGAGCCCCAGGAGTAAGTATTCTTAAGAAAAACCTTGTTTTGTGGATACTAGTCTAATCTGGATCAACACTTTATAGGAGTAAATATTGGGGTTTTGTTTATTTTAACTTAGGTGTCTGCAGTATCTACAAATGTATTCTACTGCACGCAGACAAGGTCAGTGGGATGTTTCAGGTGTCAACGGGGAAGCACTCATATTTCTGGAATGGTAGAGGGAAGATTTATAAAGTTTTTACTGGCCTGAAGGAAAGAAAGAAAGTAAAAACATCTGCCAGAGTCATGAGTGGATTGTTGGCTGAATTCATTCAGCGGAGGAGTCTGAAATAGATCATCTCTGTCTTCAGAAGTAGGCGTTAGTGGAGTCATCAAAAATAATTACTACAGAGAAGTCCAGGACATACCTACAGGGAATAAAACTAATCTGAAAATGTAAATTAAATTCACAAAGTATGGATAGAAAAGCCAGAGTTCTTACGCTCCTGTACTCACGCCATGTACTAACCTTGCTTGTACTCTTATAAAACAATAAGAGTTTTATTTGAGTCTGGAATAGTACTTTTGAGCACGTCATTAAAAGAGGGAAAGTTGCGGACAACAGAGGTTGCTACAAATACAACTGTGATCACACTTCCCAAATCTTCAGTTATAAAACATCCATCCAAAGAGACAAGTGTGGATTTCATAGAATCACAAAATATCCTGAGTTGGAAGGGACCCACAAGAATCATCAAAGTCCAGCTCCTGGCCCTCTATAGGACAGCCTGAAGAGTCACACCATGGACCCAAGAGTATTGTCCAAACAGTTTTTGAACTCTGGCAGGCTGCTGCTGTGATGACCTCCCTGGGGAGCCTTTTCCAGTGTCTGACCACCTTTTGGGAGAAGAACCTTTTCCTAATATCTAACCTAATTTCCACCCAAACATGCCATTCCCTCAGGTCCTGTCATTGGTCACCAGAGAGGAGAGATTGGTGCCTGTGTCTCCACTTCCCCTCACAAGGAAGCTGTAGACCACCATGAGGTCTCCTGTCAAGTCTCCCCTTCTCCAGGCTGAGCAAGTGACCTCAGCTGCTCAATTTCAAACTTTGGCATTGCTTGTGATGTTTCTGATGTGCTCTAGAAACTCACCAGTGCAGAGAGAAGTAAACATGAGTGGGTGGAAAAAAGGTTCAAACAGCTGAGCAGCAGTGACAGTAGTACAAATTTAAACAACTCTCTCCCTTTTTAGGTTTTGAAGAAGATCAAAAGGAGGCTCTGCAGTTCCTGAGGTGCTCTGTCATGAGTGTGTTTGAGCTTGCCACTTGGCACTATTGAATAAACAACGTACAGTACACCACAAGGAACAGTGACGTGGCCATTTCCCACAGCAGCCCTTTCTCTCCCCTCATAAACAAACCCAAGGCTGTGCATATCCTTTATTGCCGCCCTGGCCTCTCCTCAGGAGCTCACATGAAAGCAGTTTGACTGTGTTTTGCATTAGTTTGCTTCCAGTGCCAAACAGCCTCCAGACTCCCCAGGCGCATCCCGTGAGCCCCTGCTCTGGGAGGGCAGCCAGCTGGGCTGTGTGAGGCCCACGGCCTGGGGCTCACCCAGGTGCCGGCAGTGCCGGGAAAGACCCCTCTGTGACTGTACAGTGGATGCCAGACCTCTGGGTCCACTGCTATCTGGAGGATACGCTCCGTACACCTGCCCTGGAGCAGCCGGAGCACAGGGGAATGGCAGCACTTGCAGCCAGGGCTGCTTGTTTGACTCTGGATGTTAATGCCCGGCCTTCCCCCAGCACTGACAAGTTTCTGTGGTTAAACTGGTCAGGCCTCAGGCACATGATTTCTTCAGGGCTATTGAAAATTGATTAATCTCATTTTGGCAGTGGTCAATGTCTTACGAAATGTTGTACAGAAATTATTTTAATTCCTTTCTTTCTGAGGGCCTGCTCCTCTACACTGCCCCTCCACTGCTCTGGCTGCAGGTGTCTAACCACAAAATACCATGAACTGGGTTTGTGTAACTGGAGTGTGAAAGGAGTTCAAAACTATGTTTCTCCGTCTGGGCCTCCATAGGAGGCCAACTATAAATAGATGCAAAGGCAAGGATAATTGGCACGTAAAATGAATAATGCCACAAGCTCACCCTAGGAATTTTAGCGAAATAAAACTTTTGTGGCAATTCTACCAACTTGTGTTCTGGTTTTCCTCATCTGATTTTTTCCAGATGTCCCACTTTCCCTTTCTTCTTTAAACAGTAGTACCTTTCCCTGGGGTCCCAATACCATACTGTATAAATTATATGTATTCCAGCCTGTAATAACTTTCATGGATTAAGCAAAAATGACCACATAAAAGATGAATAACAAGCCTGGTGCTTGTTTAGCTTTTTAGGGAAAATTAGGCATGTTACAAACTCAAAAAACCTTCCAATCTCATGGTCTATAGTCTCCCAATTGAGTCTTCTAGTATGGGGACTGCTTTTGGCCTCTGGAAACGTCACTGTGAAGAGGTGCCTTGAGCCCAGGTAGTTTGGCAGGAAACTAGAGTTGTAAAAGGGCACCTTTTATACTTTATTCATAGGTAACGATTTGACAAAACATGAACTTACAGGGCAGAGTGACTGCTAAGCTACAGCCCATCCAGACTTTCTCCAGGAAAAAAGCCATACAAGAAATTTCACGTTTCACATAAATTTCTGTTGAGAGGAAACTGGACAGAAAACAGTTAACATGATCTCTGTTTCTATCTTATACCACGTTTTGTTTTCTGATTCTTAACAGACACCCACCTCAGACTTGGATCCACTGGGAAACTTCCATGGATTTCATAAAAACAGGATTTGAAACCCTGTTGAGGCGAAAGTATGATATAAAAAATCTGCAAATTTGTTTCTAAGAGCCATCAGATTAATTTCCCTTTTGGCTTGTGCTAAATCCTGGGGGCGGAGAAGGAAAAAAATAGCTCCCAAAATTGAGCTCTTCAGAGTAGAACTTGAAATTATGTCCTGACTACCCACAGCAACCAGGCAGGACCAGCTTTCATTGCCCTGCAGGAAGAGGAATAAGCATTCTCCAGAAGTCAGAAAGCACACTGAATTATCAAGAAAAGTTGTTTTGGGTAATGGCAGGGAAAACAGGGTAAGAAATGAAGTTGTTGGTCAGGTCAAGAGAAATGATCAGTATCTGAAGTATGGAAAACCACTGCCATCTGTCACCACAATTGTTTTTTCGTTTTTTTTTTTTTCAAAAGTAAAACCCAAGGATATGAAAAAGGGAAAGAGTTAAACCACAAATGATAAACTGCTCTAGCAGACAGAAGACCTCAAGGAGAAGTCTCTCCATCATATTGCTAACAGATACACCCCATGGAGAATTAAGAGCCAGTAGATAGATGTTGAAAGCAGACTAGGTTGTGTAGTGTGTTTCAGAGACACAGACATCATCTTCAGGGTGGTGATGAAAAAAGCTAGTCAAAATTCAGAGTATGGAAAGTAGCCCTTAGATATCAGGGAAGAAAAGGTCAATTAATTTAGTTTGTCATAATCTATGCTGGTTACAGCTATGAAGTGACAGACTCTCTTCACACTGATGGCGCATTCCAGGTCTCAGCCGTCTATCCCTCCTTCCTGGAGATTAGCTCCAAACAGAAAACTATTACAAAATAATCAATGTCTGATCTGAGCATCCAATGTAAATGCACAAATCCTTCTGTGTTCGTAAACTAGCAAGGTGACATGAGAAGCTATTCTAATTATGCGTGTCTAATATGTGGAAAAAACACACCTGTTGTTAACTCTTTCCATGAAGCTGGGAATCAAATGCCTTGTGTCTGACCTGGGTTTCCTCCTAGAAGGGATGGCCGAAAGGTTCCTCTGCAAGCTAAAACTGAAACCCTGTGGCATGGTTCAACTTGAGAACTGAATTTCTTTGTAGATGCACGATTCCAGGAGAACTTTCACTAAATAGCAATAAAAGGATGCTCTGAGCTCTTGCCCCTGACAAATCGGGGGGAAAAAGTCTGGATTCAAGGCACAGAGGGGCTTTTCTGCATTGCAAAAGGTAACTTCAGAAGGTTAGGTCAATAAACCTGAAGTATGTCAATAAGCCACTATACATTTTAACAGCCCCTACCCAAACAAGACGATTTCATTTGGATATTTTGCTATCAGAAGGTCAACAGTTTAACTGCATCATCTAAAATGCAACCCAATTAAAGTTACCTCAGCAATGCATAGATACTGTTCAAATAACTCCCAAGCAACATAAATGGTCTTAAAATGGCACCCTTTATAATCACAAAGGAGATCCTGGGGTGACCATCAGAGAGATGAAAGGTGAACGGCACAGCCCTTTACCCACACAGTCTCATTTTATTGCTTTTCAAAACGCAATTGTATTGCTTTTAATGCTTTGGCATGTTCTCCGGGCTTTTTTTCTGCAGCAAGATCAGGCTACAGGCAGAAAAGCACTGCTAACACTGCAGTGTCTTAACGAATATTTTTACCGTTCCTGATTTATTTCTGACCTCCTGATTTTTTTTTTTGCTTGACCTTTTACATGAAGACAAGGAAAAGAGTACATTTCATCTGCCAGTTGAGAGCATTTTCTTTTCTTCACCAGCAGAATTATAGGGTTTTAAGTGAATGTCAACTATTCTGCCTGCAGGCTTTCACTTCACAGCAACTGTATACCTGGCCTTTTCTTTCTTCACTAGTAATAGCCTTTGTTAAGTAAGGCAATGTTTACCAAGCAAAACCCGCACAGCCTCTAAGAGTTGTGCTGAATGACAATGTTTGGGAAATCAGTTTCCCTTGGGAGTCAAAATTAGTGACACGTAGCCAGGTGTTTTTTTAGTGCTATTGGCTTGTTTACCAAACCTGCATATTTCCCACCAGGGTTCCTCTGAATCACGACAATGAATGTCACACAAGACCCTTCCCAATTGTGGACTGCCTCCCGACCAGAAACTGCTGCTTTCTGTTGTCTTCCTTCACCACAAATTCACTCTACAGCTCGAAGCATATGGTCCAAGCCAAGGTTAATGCAGATGCCTTTGTGCTGAAACTACCCATGTTCTGAGCTAGAGAGAGACAGAAAAGGTTTGAGAACCTCATCACTGCATTTGCACCAGGGCTATGTCAGCAACCTTGCATATAGGAAAGCTAAGAACAAGTCACCCCTCCTCTTCCTTTCCCTTGCTCTCACAGTTTCCTAAACTGTCAACCTCAACTGTGTCCTGTCCCCAGTTGCCCTGGTTCTTACACTGGCATCCAGAGCTTTGGGAACAACAGGAACAGCAGCAGAGTCAAAAGTAGGACAGTGAACCAAGGTGGATGTTGCACAGGAGCAAACAGGTTCAGATCTCAGCCAAAGAAGGCTGCTGCCTCAAGGACTTGAAGCTGAACAGACCATGGTGCAGCCCTCACCTTCCTGTGGCACTCCCACTCTAATGAGACACTTGAACTCCCCATCTCAGCTGTCACTGCTGCATCCGTGGCCTTCTTCCCGACAGCTGTGTTTGTCCCTGCTGCCTATGCAGGTAAAAAAGGTAGAACCTTATTCCCACCATCCTGTTACAATGAGGGACCAACAACAGCATTGGCCGGAGACAAGGAGGCTCTTTCTTGCGGTTAGAAGTTGTTCCCAGGACACCGCATTCCAGGATCTTGGCACTAAGGGGCCTTGAAGCCATTTAGAAAAGGTGTTAAGAGAAAAGAGACCAAGGTACTAGGGAAGGTGCTGGATGCACGTTTGCTGAATTTCCCCCTTAGGACTCCATGTCCTTGTTAGGACACAGGATACACCAGCACGAGGCAAGGGGGCAGCAAGGTATTTCTGCAAGTTTTGGGCAGAAGGTATGAAGGGCTCTAGAGCCCAGGAAAACTCCCCTGGCTTCTTTGTCCTTAGCTGACTTATAGCAGGGACACAGATATTCAATAACCTATCTTAGAGATTTGCTGTCTGCAGTGTGCACTTTTCCTGCTGACCAGCCTGAAGGCAGTTGTGGCCAGCAGCTAACTCCACCACGTGATCAAAGGCTTATCTGCCATTTTTCTTGCTTGCACCACAACACAGTATCCAAAAAAGTTAGTCTGTGCAACTTCACCGTCTCCTTGTGCACAACAAATGACCTGTAGCCCATAAACTATCAGAGAAAGGATAATATCTTACTTCATCCTAGTTACTCTGAACTTAAAATAACTGGAAAGCCTCCTCTTCTCCCTCTGCAAGAAGCTTTACCCAAGTTTCTTCCAGCCTGATGCCTGCAGTGTGTAAACCATTAGGATCTCCTGCCAAAATTATAAATTTCCAGTCAGTCTTTAGAAACAGCAGCGTCATTTTCCTAATCGCACAACTGGGAAAACAGGATATGAAGTCCCAGTTAAATTAACTTAGCAGGTATCCACAGACTAATAAAAATTTCCTTATAACAAATTTGAATGTCTCTGTTTTCCCCCATGTTTTCAAAATCCAAACAGTGTTTTTCTGTACTCAAAACAACTGAACTCTCAAAAAGGCAATTCTGCCTAAGAGGTATTCGTTGTCATATGGAATTTAAACATCAGACTTTCATTTTGTTATTAAATATTGTATTCAAAAATACGTTCCACTACATTTCTGTCTTCAGAGCTTAGGAAAAGCTGTTGATTCAGCCCATTGCTCCATGTGTTGTTACTGAAATGCCTCTTGCTGCCTCATCGACACAGAAAGGCTAGATCCTTTTGACAATAGTTGAAGCAGTACAAGATATCCCCATCTTCTCCAAGTATAGACGCAGTAGTACTGGGACAAATGTGCCCTCTAACAGTATAGTTAAGAACGTGAAAAAATTCATGGTGGATCAAAAATGGCATCTAGCACAATGTACTGTGCTTGACAGCAGCCAGCAGCGGATATCAGGGAAGAATAAATTAGCACGGAAAGCTCAGACTGACATTCTGCAAGATTTCATGCTTGGTTTCCAGGGATTTATGTATGACAGACACATTAAGCCATGGTAGGTATGTTTGTGCCTGTTAAATCTCAAGCCATCTTTCATCTGTAGACCTTCAAAGCCAGTTTCTGAAGCTCTGAGAACTTCTGGACCCCAAGACATGCTGTGGACAAGGATTGCATAACTTCAACATGCAGCAGCCTGTGAAGATGTTATCTCCTGTTTGTTTTGAACCTGACACCTGATGGTTTCAATGCACACTCACCTGCTTTGGTAATGAAGAGATAAACTCTTTCATAATGACTTTTTCCTTCCTACTCTGAATTTTATTGACGTCTAATTGAAGCCTCCTCCCACATCCATCTTTCACACTGCAAAACCACACCCAGCTGCTTCTGGTAAGGAAGCCTCATTAGGAAGGTAAGAGACACCTTTCAACCAGAAGAGTAAGAATACAAAAAATACACGAAGTCATCAGAAAAGTTACATTTTTCAGGTTGTAAGTAGTAGTGCATTTGTGCCAGCTACTTTGCATTAACTGCTTATTTACATGCCACTTCTCTGTAGTAAACACAAAGTACATTATCCTTCAGGGAGAGTGACTCATCACTGAAACAGAGATAAAATTTATCAGGTAGTAAGAACGCATACCCAGGCAGGTACCAAGGAGCAGCTGACACCCACACTGTATTTATGTCTTAGTTTAGCTGTCAATACTCAGGCCTAGTCCAACTGAAGGGGCCATGCTTGGAGATGCTGTGGTATCGCCTGGTCAAACAGCCCACTGACATCCCAACCATCAAAACCACTTCAGCCTCCACTGCCTCTTCTCCTTGAGCTGTGGCACCAACCTGCAGACTAGTAGGCAGCCCTTTCCTCCCCTCCGCTCACACTCACACCCCCAACTCCCTACCCTCCTCTGCCAGAGCCTGGTGTCCACACCCTCCCCCAAAACCGACCCTACTGAAAGACCCAGACCCCTGCCAGCTGCTATAAACTCTATAGGAATGCCAGGGCCTAAGAAAAGATCTTTACGGACAATGATATCTGTGGCTGGTTTGTGATCACATCAGCTGTCCTTAACCTGGACAGAAGATCTGGTTCATGGGGAGAGACACAAAGAAAATGTCCATAGTTAGGATGGCAGGCTAACATGCTAACAATGCTCTGGTCAGGAGGAAGGGAATATGATGAAGGCTGCTTGAGGAAAGGAGAAGCCAGATTGCTCAAATAACCAACATTTCTTAGGTATCTCTTAGGCTGGTTTGCCAACAACCAAAGCTATACACAGAAACCTTCACTGAGACAAGATAAAACCTTTCCTCCTAATCACAGTCTTGATGCAATAATGGAGTAAACAGTTGCAAGATAAGTGCACCACAAACAAAATGCGCTGTTCTACAGACTGCATCTCTTTCTATTGAAATATAGATCTTTGTACAAAGAAGTTACTTACCCATAGGGGCTAATCAATTTATAACAAATCACTGGATCACTAGCCCTTCTATTATATCCTTTTCAATTGATCATGGACACACTTGTCTAAAACCTGTCCTGCCTTTTTTCTGTTTGCTACATAATTGACTTGACTATTCAAATTTCCTTTCTACCTTCTCTCCTTCACAGGATGCTAAAGCAAACCAATTTTAGAGTAATTTACGGTATTACAGAAGAAAGAGCATTACTGAATGAAGGCCAAGGCCAACTAGTGCCATGAAATTCCTAGCAGAGATAAACCCATATGATTTTTAAGTATAATTCCTGCCCATTTCTTCAGAGTAAAGCACACACACACACCTGCCTCCTGTTTTCTGTCCTGATGAACAGAAACCTCTGTGCTTTCATCAGTAACAGCCTCCAGAAAGCACTTCCCTCGTTAATACTAAATAAAGTGGACTTTACAAGTCATCTCAAAAGACAGGATTCTTCATGTCATTCTCACGTTTTTTGAGGTTATAGGAGTGTCAACCAAGCAACTCCTTCCTTCTCACCTGCGTTTCTGAAGGTTTACTTAAATGATTTACTGCAACTATTAAAAAGCTAAGCTAGATTATCCAGCAGTGTTTAACCCTGTGGTCATGAGTCATTAGGTCATGCGGTAAATCAGGCCAAGCACTTCTTGTAGGAATACACCCGTGTGCTAATTTCAAAATGGGTTCTCTGCCGTTCCCAGTTTATGAACTTTTGAGACTTTTCCCATTAATGCTCTGTTAGCACAGTTTATCCACTGGACTGCTCAGTCCTGATCAGTGCTGTGTAGCCATAAAGAAATGATGTGCAGAAGGCAACACAGAACCTTAAATATGATTATCAGTGCACACCAGCAGCTAATTGAAGTTCTCCCATCTTTGTAATTCTTGGTGTAGATACAGGGTATCACCTGCCTAGCCACTTGAGTCATATAGTTGTCACAGAAGTACAGCAAGGAAGGGACATGAGAGATAGTACGGATCAGGGCCATGCACAGAGAAGATCAATTTTATCTGGATTGCCCCAATTGATAAAAAGCCTTCTGAGGGTTTTGCCAAACTTTTTCCTGATCCCAAGTGGTCTAGATAAATTACGTCAATTTGATGTTCATCCTCATCTCATTTTATTATCAACTGAATCATACTTACATTACAGTACTTAAAATACTTTACTTTCATTATTGTTCAAATCCTCTGTAATCTATATCAGCTTGAAGAATGTTTCAGCCTTTTCTAGGAAATTCAATGCCATTCTGTTCTACATTTCTTTCATGCAATTATATCAGCTCTTTGGAAATGCTGACATCACTGCAAATTGATTGATCAGAGATACTGGAATAAGGAGAGGCATTGAAGGAACTGGAAGAGGAATATCCTGCATTTGCCTTTGAGGCCATAAAAACAGCAGCGGGAAGGAAGAATGTCACGTGAAAGCACGTCTCCTCCAGACAGCATCTCCCCAGATGACAAAAGAAATTTAAAATAAATGTTTATGCTGCAGGAAACAACAGGAAAACAGGAACTTTCCCACATAGTGTCAGGGAAACAAATGCACGTCTCAGAAGAAGGCTCTAATTACAGCTTTTTAGCTATTTGCAGTGTCCTTAAGGTTGCAATGTTTCAGAAGCAGAAGAGGACAGATTTGTCACCAAAAGATCCATTACATCTAGGCTTTTTCCTTTCTGTGCCTTCTCTACTTCTTCTTTATAGTCTGAGAACAGCTGCCCAGGATGTCTACAAATAAAGCAGTTTCCTGGCACTCTTGTGCAAGATAGGCCTTTTGAATGGCTTTCAGATGCACAGCTTAGAAGTGCGTTAAATGCCAACAACCACAGCCATACACCAAACTTTTGCTGCTTCTTTAATGTTATCTTCTCACAGAAGTTTTCACTCCCACTATGGTCATGGCTAGAACCATACTCCTCTAGCATAAATCCCCTAATATATGCAAGTGCATTTGCTGTATATTACTTTATCAAAGTCTATCCAGTTTTTTTTTAATACTGTCTTTGTCAGCACAATATCTGAACAAATTTTTTATTTTAGTGGCCCCCAAAAGATAATCATAGCACTTTTTTTTACAGCATTTTGGCATTTGGAAAGCACCCCTGGGCATAACTCCCATCAAAATTAATTCAAAGTAGGCACCTATGTCTAGACAGCTTAAATGCCAATGTATTGCTACCTATAAATCAAGGTTTCTAAACGCCTACAGACAGAAAATGTTCCCAAGAGATCTCTCTCCTCGCCTGTTCTCTTCAGCTTTAACCCTTAGTTTCCACCAATAGGTCCATCATTCCAACATGCAGTAGCTGCTGCGAGTTGTGACAGCTTGGGGTGAGACAGTCTGGTAAGTGTGACCAATGCCACTGGCTCCAAATTACTGAAAAACCCAAAATCTTTTGGTAGTAAAAAGTTGGCTGTTATTTTTAGAACTAGTTGAAACTGTTTGAATTAAACATTAAAAAAAAAAAAAAAGAAAGTAAAAAATAATAAATTTTTAGGCATATTATGCTGGCACAGTCAGGTCAGGGTTTCGATTTTTTCCTTTGAAAGGCTTTTCATATAGTCTCTCCAGAAAGAATACCAAAAGGAAGGAGACAGCAACAAATGAGCAGAAATGTAAAGAAAGTGACAGAAACCACTTTGAACAACTGCTGCTAAAGTTTAGCCACTGAGCCAACTTCTCTTCATCCAGACAAAAATGGCCTGAAGACTGGCAGGAGGCAATGCTCCTTCCCCTGCAAGCATACTGGGTGTCACCTTCACACCACTGCCATCACGAGTCCATGTTTTCCTCTAGTAAATCCCCCGGGATGTCAAACAGGATGCAAGAGTCTTGCTCTGTGTAGTCAGGGACATCCCGAGTGTGTACACCTGGACAGTAAACTGCTCTGACAGTCAGACTGCTTCTGTCAGCACATATTCAAAATGAACAGACGAATTTGTGTGTGTCAGTACTTTATCCATCAAGGCAGGAAGCAGGAAATTCTGCCTCAGAACTAGATCTGTCAATATTTCCTGAAATCGTTGGCTATAATAAAGTCTTGTACATGTTCTGGGTTTCAGAAGCTGCTGGTAATTTGCCTCTTTGAACTAAAAAGAAGGCAAGAATTATATTGTTAGACTCTAAATAGATTTTATTTTCTGTTTGTTCTTTGAAAGTTTTATTACAGAACCTCTCTCCTCTTTTTACCATCTGACTGGTAGGAAATCAAAGGATTCTAAAATGGAAAACATCTGATTGTAGAAACGAAGCAATTAACTGGCATCAATATCAACAGCTTATCTTTGCTGACGAAAGCATGTCTGCAACCCAGGATCTATTGAAAAAACCATTTAAAAAAAAAAACGTGCAGCAACCAGGGGTAAGATCCATGCCAGCTTAATAGGGGAAAGCAGTGGCAAGCTAACTGATACTAGCTTTACTCATTATACTAGATTAACATATTTGCTCTTTGCCCTTGGAGCATTTTATTGCATATGATAAATACATAACAAGTAAACACTTCAAAAGCGTTAATAAAAAAAAAAAATCAGGTAAAGCAACTACCATGTCTATTAGGCTTAATGTTCCTATATTCACTTAATGGTACTGCATAACCAAAAGGCTACCCTGTCTTGCACATAAAATACATAAAAATAGCAATTTCGTTACTGTGCTTTAGAAGATACTAAAGATATTTCAACAAATAAACTATTAGAAGACATAAAAATGGATTCTGAGAAATACTGTTAGTGACACACTTAATGGAACAGTTTGAAATCACGTCAGGGAGGATACCAGAATTAAGGCTGTTTTAAAGACTCCTGTGGCAAGAGTCAGAGAGGTGGCTCCGGGCCTTGTTTCTACTCTCTGCATAAGGCTGCTCAACTCCTGTTTGAGAGTCAATGATGCAAAAAAAAAGTTAAGTCTTGCCATGCTGACTCTGAATAAGTCTTATGTGATCTTTGACATAGGAATTAGGCTACAATGCTCTCACACAGAAGCCAATAAGCAAAATCGTGTTTTGCTTGGAAGTGTTTTTCAGCTCCCAGGAATTTCTAAGGGTTTGTATGCAACAGTAACAACACAGCAATAAGAGCTCTGCAACTAAATCACTTTCCTTAGCAAACCAGGAAGAAATAACTGAATGGCCTTGGTCTTTGATGTTTGAATAAAAACACCAAGAGTCCTGCAGCCATATAAAGTGGCCTTGGTATAATCAAGGCCCAACTATATCTGTTTGCTTCACCCACATTATGCAAGATCTCCATGTGACATGCAAAAATGTGCCAGTCTGCTCGGCTGAATTCATTACTGGAAATAAGTGGCAATAGGCTTGAAGGCAGTTTTTGAAACACACAGGGAAAGGGTAGGAAAAAGGAAGAGACAATTTTATTCTTTGCTTTGAAACTTTGCTTTGAAATTTACTACATTACTTTTTTCTCTTCTAACAGAGTAACATCTCTGTTTTCCTAATGGAAGAACTTAAGGCTCTCTCCTGCCACAAAATAAGTGGTTATGGGTTCCTGCTCTGTCACCTATCACTCTAGAATATATAATAAAGTAATACATATATATAATTATAGATAATAATACAGAGTAGAAAATATTACACATACAATTGAAGTTTTAAGTCCTGTCTCATTATGACTTCATGCAAATTACTGCAATTAGACCATCTCTCTGGGCACCATGGAAATCCCATCCTCTCCCCTGCCTAATAATTTCCTCTCAACTCATCCTTGGTCTGTCTCTTCAAACTTGGCAGAAGCTGGCTGCCTCTTTTCCTTCAGACCAGCTTTCACCCTAGGCTCTCTTGCCCTTGGGAAGAGGAAGGGGTGGGAAGGTGACAGACAAAACTGGGCCAGACCCCTCCCATTGCCCCTGGTATCTGTAGGAGTGGCAACTGCTGTAGGAGAGGAAAAGGAAGAGAAAAGTGCTGAGGAAAGGGAGAGATAAGGAGAAGCTGCAATGGATCACAATGCATAAACATGCAGGTGTGTAAACTACTAAGACAAAATGCTCAAAGGCAAGAGGATTAATAGGAGGCATCAAGGTAAAATTGGGCCAAGTGGAATGACATCTCTACACAAAGAGACCTAACTGAACAGCTCTGTATAAAAATAACAACCTGCCTTGCCAGCCACATTCTCCCTTTGGCCCCCAGCTGTTTCCACTTCCTTAACATATGTTGAACCAAATAAAGTGTTTACTAATTTCCCATCCAGCTTTTTCAAAAACACACAAGAGTATGCACTGCCAAGGCCGGAAGAAGGTGAAAAAGACCAGGCAAGAAGAACAGTGGAAGATAAAACTAAAGTGTTTAATCAGTGCATTTCTCTAGGGTTTTCTGCAGGTCTCGCTTAACTGCTTCATTACCAGAGCTGGCACCAAGATGAACAGCCACAGTTACCAGTTTTATGGAAGCCAAGTGGATGTCCAGAGCAAGAGATATCAGAGTGGATCTGTTCTCACCACAGGGGAGTCAGAAGTATGTTTTGAGTGGCTAGTAACAACCACAACAAAAAATAGTATCTACAACACGTGTCATTTGTGTTCCAGAAGAGGTGCCTGAATTGCAGCCCCCTGCATAGCCCAGAGGCAGACAGGAAAAGGAGTTTTTTCCAGTTTTCTCCTTTTAGCAGTTCTAATAATAATAAAACAGTAGTCAAAAGCTTTTAGTATATTTGCTGTTTCTCTATCAGTCTTCCATCAGCATGGCTCAAGGATAATTAATGCAGCAGTCATTCTGTTCCCTGGCAGCAGTCATTCTGTTTATTCATGAACCCAAGTTAATAACGCAAACCAGTAATTCCAAACTGCTAATTCTCACCCACTTGTATCACATAAACAGCAATGAAGCAGATTTATTCATTCAACAGGGAGAGAAGGAAAGGACTGAGACCAAAATGAGAGCCTTGTTCATATTCAAACGCTCTGCTGCTGAATGTGGTGCAGTTGTGCACAGCTGGTGTGCCTCTCTGTACTCTTCATATTGATGCAGCTAGCTGCAAGAACACACTGCACCTGTAAGAGAACCTCCGTATCTTCATAAAGATGTTCACAGCCTAATCTATTCAGATGTAACTGTTTCAATCTGTTTCAGTCATGCTTTCACAAGATATTTAAAAGCCAGTGAGAGAGCTCCAGGCAGCGACTGACCACAGAAACAAATTTCCCTTGGTTCCTTTAGTCATGCTTTTCCTTGTAAGCACAACTTTGATGGAGCAACTGGTAGCACAACAGATGAGTTTGAAACTGCAATTAAAAAGTAATCATGGGATTAGCAGGTTTAATGAGTCCAAATCCCTGGAGTTTTAATGAAGTAAAAACCTGGAATAGTAGCATGCACTTCCA
This sequence comes from Ifrita kowaldi, assembly GCA_013398055.1. Lineage (NCBI taxonomy): Eukaryota > Metazoa > Chordata > Aves > Passeriformes > Cinclosomatidae > Ifrita > Ifrita kowaldi. The sequence goes on along the minus strand of VZRS01002622.1, from coordinate 278,581 downwards.
GTCTACAGAGAGGTTTGGGTTGAGTTTGAAGCTTCAGCATTTATTATGCTTTGTTTCCTGCTATCTCCTGCACCTAAGATGATTCAGTTAATGAGGGAGAAGAGCCTTATAAAACTTTTTCAGCAGGTTTCAAATCAGCATGCAGCAACTACAAAGCAGAATAGGGAAGAATTCTTTTTCTGTTGTAAAATTTAGGATCTTTGTTGCTCCCACATCTGCCAAGCAAGAGGGGTAAACACTGTCATTCAAAATCTCAGTTGATAGCTCTTCACTCTAAATCTGCAGCGTCTGGGTAAGTTAAATCCATGGATGGAAGCACAAAGGCATACAATCACATTTCTTTTCTATTGATTAGGGTGACTGCTGCTTGTGAAGAGCCCTGCCTCCCTGCCTTGTCATGCTGCTTAAGGTCAGATTCTCTGCAATCAGAGAAAACACCATGAAAAAGCAGAGATACTGGACTTTTTCCTTCCTCGTTCTAGTCACCGGTCTTTCAGTTGTCAGTGACCTCAGCACTGCAGTCTAAGTGAGGACATGGGTAAAGGAAGCTGTCAGTGTCCTTATCCTCCTGTTTCCTAGTTTCATTCAGAGCCAACTTGACTTCCAGTGTCTTGCAAAGCAGTTTCATAGCTGCTCTGATCCATTCTCATGCACTATCATCCAGAGCATGATACATCCTGGCCATGACCCTTCCATCCTCCTCTTGGCACTGTGACTCTACAGGCACAGCAGAGAATCATTAAGCAGGGGATATCTCCTTGGGCTTTCTTCAGTACCTCTTGTTCCTTCCCAAGGGTGGTAAAGGAGTCTGGATAATGAGCCCCAAAGAACTGATTCACAGTAGCTTTCTACGGGAGGCAGAGGGATTAAAAAAGGACTGAAAAGCTTAAACACAGCAGCTGCCAGCCCAGCAAACAAAAGTGTTCTCCATACTGAAAAATGTGGAGCACAGGTTTTAGAGCTCCTTGACAACACAGCCCTCTATGGAATAGAATGAAACAAGAAAAGTACAAATACGAGCTACTTCACTGCTGTAGTTAACACACTTCCTGCAACAGATGCAAAAGAGAAATTTAAATTAAAAAAAGAAAGAACACATGCTATAGAAAAGTGAACTACCTATCAGCCACTAGACATCTCATATATGCTCCCATTTAGCCCAAAAAAGTCCAGTCTTCATCTTTCCACTGAAGACCACAGCCTGGACTTTCTTCCATTCTGAACCTGGTCAGAAAAATCTCTCCAAGAAGTGCTGCTAAGGAATACCATATTCCCTACTTTATTTGACTCTGAATGATTACGGCTCTTACCAGTTGCACTTCTGATGTGGTTTATTCTTAATCAGTCTGACATTGCTTTGATTTTACTTCCTCAACTGCCTGATCTTGCACTGACTTGTCCTCCTGTGGCACTGGTGTTAAAGCTCCAGCCTTCAATCCCTTTTTAATTTATATGCTGTTAACACATTCTTAAAACACTTTCAGTTAAGGAAAGGCAATCTCTCTAAATCACCTCATCTTACTGTGAGGAAATTCTCTTAGGGTCTGTCATGAATCTCAGGGGCTACAGTTTAGGGCCATTTTTTAATTATCTTGTTTCTACTGGGTAAGTCAGAGAAGGAAAGCAGGATGAGTTTACTGAGGCAGGAAAACAAGTGCTGTTGCTTACTTGCTCCGGCTTGGTCACACTGGAACAGATTTGTGTCAAATTACTGTGTTATAGGAGCAGCCTAAGGCTGTAAAACAATTTTTTTTTGTTTCAGGGCACATGAGCTGCATGTCAGCCATGGAGCACACGAGGTACCAGTAGCTGATAAACTTGGAGCCTCCTCTCTCTGACAGGGGCTGGCACCATCTCTGCATTCAGATGCAGCTTCACATTTGCATTTCAGCAATGACAGGTAGACAGTACTGCTGGGTGGGTACCCCCCTTCCATTTGTACTGCCCTCCCTCACCCACTTCCAACTTCTTTTTCTCAGGCAGATGCCACTCACCCATGTTTTTCTTCATACATTGCATACTTCCCTCTTCTCCTCATCCATCTCTGCCATTATCTTCTTTCTTTGTTCCGTCCAACTGCTGACATGAACTCCATTTTCTCTTAGACACCTTGGTGCTCTCTCCCAGGAGCTGAATAGATGGTAACAGAACTGTACTACTTCCCAAACAGTCATTTATATTTCTACAGTGCCTTCTAGCTGTGCATCACAAAATGCTCTGAAAAGATGAGCTGAATAAATCAGCAGCACTGCATTTCTAAAGACGGGAGTGCTAACCTCTTTCTAAGTAGGTGAAGCTGGGCCCAGAATGACATCTCAAAGATGGGTCATCTCAAGGCCAGCCTTGCTATGCAACCTACATTTCTTACATTTACCAGCCTTGCTGTGATCTTGTGCTCTGTTCAGAACGCTCCTTTCACTTCACTTTAAAGCTCCTCTGTGATTCCGTATTTTATTTTGTTTCTAAAAATTCATATAGTTTTCGAGCTGTTGATATCTAATGCCTATGCAATTATCAGCCCAGAAGAGTTGCAGCATTTCAGAAAAAAACCTAGGGTTCTACAGAGGTATCTGAAAACATGAAATTTGTGAGAAAACTTTACTTGGAAAAAAAATCTTGCAGGTAAAAGCTAGCAGAACTCACTAAGAGTATAAATCCCCCGACCTTGTAGCCACTGTAGTGGCTCTTCCAAAGGGAGGAGACACACTGAAGTTGTTGGGTTACACCGTGTCCTTGCTGCTCTCTTGCTGGGAAGACAGGTGACCTAAGTGTTTCATAGCAGTGACGTGCTAGGGCCCCAAGGGGAAGGAAATTATTCATACCTCGTTTCTCAGCTGACTTATAACTACCTTGGCTCTGACATAAGTGAGGAAGCTTGTCAAGCAGAGGAGGGAGAAAAAAGATAAGGGGGTGGGGTGATTAAGGGGGTAAACATGCAAAGAAGAAAGTAGTATTACAGATCCAAGCTGCTATCCAGACAGCACTCATGTCTTCTGCATATCCATATGGTCACTAAAGACTTTTATTTCCCCATGATACTAATCAAAGCTGCCACTGCACCATCAGATTGCTTTTATATCCCCAGAATCTCTTCTGTAGTAATGATCCTAGTTTCTCAGTATCCCATATCCCATGCTCTAGCCTTGACTTTCTTAACACTTCCATTTCCCTGCCATACATGTTACCCATTTGGCTGAGCGAGGGGCAGCACAGGTCACGGCCGATTTAGAGCACTGAGTGCTGACAGCAACACTTGCACATCATAGAAGTAAGATAAGAACTGAACTCAAACTTTTCTTTTGTCTTCTTCCTCACAATGAATTTTCATTACATTTTCTAGGGACTTTATCATCTTAGAAGTTTCCACTTCTGCTGAATTTGGTTAAAATTTAGAATTTATTGGCGGAATTACAGAGCTTGATTGGCAATACATAAGCCTCATATTCATGCAAGTTTTCCCATTTCTATATCTCTTTTGGATCTCACATTGATCCTAGGTATGTGATTCTTTACCTGTTTCTTCCTATACCATAAACATGAATCAGCCAAACAGAAGACAGGAGATGGCAAAAAAAGGGAAAATAAAGGGAAAATAACCAGCTCACATATGAGTCTTTAGCAACATGTCAGCCAATTAATTATAATTTAGTCTCCTTTCCTGACTCTTAGGAATGCTGCTGATGTCAACAGACAGTATGCAGTTACCTTAGGTCAGATGTAGACACCTCCCAAATAAGAAAACTAAAGCAAATCCTGCAATGAACCCTAAGAGATGTTAAATCATCAGTGGTTTTTTGTTCCACAGGTTTGGCAAATTATTCAGTCTTGTAGCTAATAACATTTCATAAAGGGGAAAATCTCTAGTCTTGTTAGCTTTCAAACATGGAAAAACTCTTAACAGTAGGGGAGTCACTGTGAGACTTTATCACTTTTAAAGTTTTATGGTGACAATAAAAATTGCTCTCACTGGCTTTCTTATTGACTGTCCTAAGCCCATAAACATACCTGTTGTCAAGGAGGTGATGAGTTACAACAGGAGAATTTTGAGACTGCTTCTTCAAATAAAACCAAGGCCAATTACATTGTAATATGGTTTTCGTTTTCATTGAGAAGTTTGAGATATTACTTCTCAGGGTGTGGAACCACCTTTTTTTCACTTAATGCATAATGTTCTGAAAAAAATGACATCTTGCCCAAAAACAGTAAGGAAAGGTAATTTCACCTGTAATTCCTTTTTAATCTATCCTGTTGTCTCACTCATTCACATCATGAAATGCACTGAACGGCAAGTAGCTGTCAGGCCAACAATCTGAGGTTTAATACTTCAAAAGCAAATGCTTTGTGTATGCAATGGATAATTTTTCCTGAAATATGAGGAAATATGCTAATATGTCCCACGTATTTCATATGTGGGAATATGTCAAAGGTAAAGCAGGTGCATCAGTAAATATTGGCTGACACTGCTGGTAGGCAGACACAAAATGGGTACATCTGTAGAACCACTAATGTAAAGAAGAGAAAAAAATAAAATAATCAGATGGGCATATTTTGCATTTTTCAACTTCGTGTTAGTAATGTGTCTGGGAAGACATAAAACTGAGGAAGCTGAGATGTTTTGTCATACAGATCTTGAGGTCTGTGACAGGTTACCGAAGGAAGGTTATTATATGTCACTGAAAAGGAAATTATTTTTTTTAAAGAGCTATTTTTATGTTTTGTTCTGTGCATGTGTAAATGATAATTTGTGATCAGCCTGCTTTGTTTGCTCAGTGCTGCCAAAGAACATCCCATGTAATAAGCTTGGAAAAATCCTCAATTAAATCAGGTCAAAGGAGGTCAGGGCCCAGCAACCCTTCCAGAAAGGCAGGCCAGAATTTTTTTTCCCTACCGAACTAGAGATAAATCACATACTGCTTCTCCAAGAGGCGAAAAGCTCCCACCTTCCATATGCTCAAAGCTCTACATCACCTCTGTGTACAACAGGAATTTCCATCTTTCAGGAGCAGAGAATGCCTGGAAGTCACAGCCATCTCCCTGAAGGCACAGCAGCTCCCATCTTTTGTTCCTGCCCAAACTCTGGTGGATGCCATTCAGAAGGGACTTCAGGTTTCTGATTTTGAAGTAAAGAATTACTTAGAGGGACAACTCCTCTTGCAAAAAATACATAGCTTCCACGTCTAGCCTGTGGGGTGGTTGCTTTCCTTGGCACGTTCCGTAGTTTTGATTTCATTACTGTCTGACTGCAACATGGCAAAACCCCATTCAGGCCCATGCACTTGAGCTTATTTCTAGAAGCTTGAAAGCCTGAGCATGGAGAGGAAGATGTGGAAGCTGGCTCATGAATGAAGTCAAAACAGAGTTTCAACAGAGCTCCTTACACAAGACTTGGGAATCACTCCCAGCTTCCAGTTGATTTATCCCTAGCCTGTACCACCACAAAACCATTACTAGGAAAATCCATTGTACCATGCACTGAGCAGTGGGAAAAATCCACATTACAAAAACTGTGGACTTTGTGACATGAGGTTCATTTTAGCCTTGACATCTTTTTCAGATGGTGCAGCCATACATGGAAATCCCTCAAGTGTCACTACAGGAAACGAACAAAACACTGCTAAACCTTGGTTTAAAAAACAAGCAGACCAAGTTATGATGTAGTTTGTTAATGTGGACTATAATAGTGATAATCAGACCTAAAGGAAACCTCTAGATATGGTCTAAACATGATAGGTTTCTGTCTCCTCAAATTATTTTCTAACACTGTTTAAAGCCTGCACAAAAGCTGAATGAAGGTGGCATTCAATTTGGTGGCACTGCATAACTCTTCTCCCTTCTCTCCATTAAAAGCTGGATTTTAACCTACTCTGAAAAAGGCAAAGTAGGAAAGAAGCAGTCACTAGTCAGCGGGTAGACCTTCCTGCCTCGTGCTGGTTATTCAGCAGGGCAGCATGTACGTGAATCACCAGATCCAAACAGGTGGCACTAAGAACAAATGACACATTGGAAAAGATAGTGAAAGAGGTAAAAGGACAGCAGATGGGGCTGAAAGAAAAACCTACTCTTGCAAAACTTGGGGGAGAAAGGGTCAAAAAACATGGAAAGTTCCTTTTCACAAACAGGATCATTCGTGATGTCACGCTGAAGAAACCTGTGCTCATATATCACTTTCTTTAAAGAGTTGTTTAGTTGAGAAGTACACAAGGAGACATAGCAGTCATGTCCACTGCAGGCCATCCATGGAAACTAAAATATAAGCAAATGCTACTCTTAGATACTAGGAAGGACACAGAATTTTCCTAAAATTCACATTAAAGCTACACATTCTCACTTGTCTTAATTTTACACTGCCCTCTTTAGCTTATTTTGCTACTTTTCTTCTTCCTTTCTGCTGGGGTGGATTTGGGAAGCAAACGAGCAGAATCATGACTTGGACAGGCTGAAAGAGAATTTAGCCTCCACAGTCTCATGCCAGGAAAGCAGAACTGAGTGGCAGTCATCTTACCTGAGGGGAGACAGTCCATTTCTCTGCTGTGACTTCCCAAGCAAGAGTAAAAGCAGGGATTCTGACCAGCTCCTCTGTGCCCTGAGCAGCATATCCTCTGCTGAGTCAAAGCCCATGTTCAGAGGCCTCCTTCTGCACATCCCAGGTATGCTCAGATTCATAGAACTCTGGTATCATGTCCCCACACTCAAGTTTAAACCTACAGTGAGGAAGGGCACAACCCCTTAAGGCAAAACTGACAAAGATTATTTTGGTACAGCTAAATAAGATGCTTTCAGGGAAGAAAACTACCCTTCAGTGAACATCTAGGTACAGAGTAAAGCAGTGAGCTTCAAGTTCCCTCAGGCAGCTTCTGTCTCAGAAGACAAAACTAACTCATTCATCTGCCTGGCACAGTGAAACCAGGTAAACTGAGACAAGTAGAGTGAACATGACAATATTACAGTATTTTTCCAGAGTGATGAAGGAAAAAAAAGTCAGAGACATTATTCAGATGGAGAAGAAAAGAGGTGTAGCACCACTATTTATGAAAATTACATGAAGCAAGAAAATGAGAATTCTTGCTTACATTATGTGCAGTATTCAATGCTTTGAAACTGAATGCACCAGCTAAAATGTCAGTTTCTGGTTTAGTTTACAGACTGGAACCACAGAAGAAATTGCATTGTGAATGATTTAAATTACAGTATATTGTGCTAGAACAATACACCTTCATTTTCAAGAAAATGTTATCTCCTGACAATACCAACCTTAACCAAAATATACTTCCTTTCACTATATTGGAAAAGAAGATTTTATCTCTACCATTCCATGCCAGAAAAGATACAGCTTAGACAGCAAAGGCAATGTCTGGTACCCCAAAATCCTCTGATCTTTGCTGAGATCCAATGGCTGCTTAAAACAAAGAACCACTTGAACTCCATCCATGGTGCAGTTCAGTCACTCCACTTTAGAAGCAGCAAAACCTCAGGAGGTCAAAAATGGCTGCCTTTCTTAGAATGGGACAGTGCATATGCTGGGGAGTACAGATTTCCAATAATATTATGGGCAGATCCTGGTTATCTCCTAGTTCCTGATGCCTGTCAGCATGGACTGATGCTGATAGCAGACATGCCACAATGCACTGAAGCCACAAACACAGGGGCAAGTGAGACTGATTCTTTAAAAAGCATTTTTCTTAAAACTGCTTCTCAGAATTTCAGAAATTATACCCAGCGGTTCCAGCTAATGAAAGTGCCTGTAAGTTGCTGCAGTGATTGGATTCAGTAACACAACTGGACAAATACCACAGGGACTACTTCCACCAACAGACAGGGCGAATTTAAAGAAGTGCATACTTTCCTGTTTCTGCTTCACTGAAAGTCCAGTCAAATGCTGCCAGACTGATTGCTTGCCAAAGCTTGTTTTAAAGCTACACACATTATTTGCTGACATCACATTTAAAGTGTACATTAGAAAGCTTATACATACCACCAAACAGGGCTACAACAGCTTGGTTTACCTGGTCACTGCCACTGAACAAGAGCTAAGCATTATGCTCACAAAATACTGTTTTAATTTCAAAGGAAGTGTTTGCCCTCAAAGAGGACCCACACTAATTTTTTTAATATATTCATCAAACAATGAGATTCAAGAAAATTAAATTGGTTTGCCAGAGTAGCTTCATATTCATTATAGAGTTAATTAAGATGAATTTATCCTGTCCTGATCAGACAGTCAGGATAAATTTTAAATATAAAATATGAAAAAAAAAGTTTTATGGAGAATATACCAGAAAGCTGTGAAACATTGAGAAAGCACTTAGATTGGTCACAACAAAATCCTATGACACATTCCTGCAAGGAACACACTGTTAGCTGTTTTCACTACAGGGTGTTTTTATGCTTATCAAAAATAAGAATGACAGAGACATGGTTTAAACTGATTGAAGTTTTTAATGTAATTGTATCCCATGTGATTTGAATTCATTCAACAGGACCATGTGGATAACCTTAACCCATTCAATTTGAAGCAGGTTTTTGGCTCAATGGTAACCAGTGGCCTTATAAATCACATAACGCAGAAAGTCTTCTCATTACTTTGTCAGAGATTCAATACGTTCTCCCCCTCTCCAAGAGGGCCAACCACTCAAACATAATCCCAGGAAATCCCATTGTTTACAAAAGATGCTGTCATCCCGACTCGCACTTTACAGCTCTCTCCAGGTGTGGCTGGACACTTCTAAATGAAGTCACTGGAAGCCCAGACATGTGTGCAGTGTTGCAAAGTGCTTTTCTAATATCAAACACCCTAAAATAAAAACAATACATGGTCTTCGTGCTCTCATTTCATAGCAGGCAGCCAGCTGCCAGTATTACTGAACCTACATTTGCCAGCCCTCCTGGAAAGCCCTTGTCTTGCACCCAGCAGAGCATAAAGCACGCAAGCCTTAGAGCTGTGGCAGCTACACCATGCAGACTTGCCAAGTTCTGTGCCCTGAGCAGAAGCTTCCCATACTGTGCTGCTTCATGCTACCGAGGAGGGGTTCAGATGGCCACACTGCTGGTTTCAGCTCCAAGACCCTCTGTGCCAAAAGCAGTGCATCTTTAAATCCAGAGGTTATCAGTACCTGTCGCCAGTGGGTGGAAAGGGGTGGAGGCTGTAGCTCTGCAGCCCATCCCAGGGTACTAGCCTAGATCTGCGATAAAGCCTGGGATTTAGGGGCTTGGTTTGTATGAAGACCTGGGAGGGAACTCCTACTGAAACAGCAAATCTTTCCCACACAGCGTCCCAGCTCCTGCCCACACACGGCGTTGGTCTCTTGAAGCCTAAGACCTGGAGGGATTTGCCTTTCTCTATCTCTTCAGGCCTCCAGAAGTTTTACTCCCCCACTTTTGGCACTGAGCCCAAAACGCAGCTGTTCCACAGTAAGGCAACAGCTCCTCTTTCCCTGCTCCTCCCTTAGCTCAGACTGATATCAGACGTCAGTGTGTGGATCCCTTCCCAGGAGGAACAGCAGAGTAATTAAGTTCTAGTTCTGCTTGCAGGGATCCCAGCTCCAAAGGGAGACGGTTCAGCTGTGCAGACACCAGAAGCCTTACATGACTGAAGACATGTACTCCACCAGTGTGTGCTGAGTGATAATTAGTCCCCTTCTGCACTCAATGTATCCAAGCCAGACTACATGGTCTAAGTCTGGCTCAGCCTGATAATTCCCGTATTTCTGAAAGCAACTAGCCTCTCCCCTTTCATCTCTCATCTTCTTCCTGTTCCTTCCATCTTTAAAAGCCAAAGCTTTCCCTTGAGTACACAAAACCCCAAGGACGTCTGTGATGGATTTGAAGATGCCTGAAATTGTATACATAATTTTTTAAATGTTTGTTTGATTTCTGGAAGGCAATTTTCTGTACAAAAACACGGAGTTAAATTGAAAAACAAGCTGCCTACATCAGGCAGGAAAGAACACAGTTCAGTTTCATACAGCTCAGCCATTTACCTACCACTTCTGGAGAGAGTTTTCACACTTAGGATCACTAGGCCCCTCAGAGGCTATGGAGGGGGTCTCATCTCTCCTTTCAGATTATAAAGTAGAGTGAGAGAATACTCTAGGACAAGGCATAAAAATGTTTTCATGTGATGGCACAAGAGCTTCTCAAAGTCAGATTAACCAGCTATGTAAGAAACTGTGGAGGAGGGATCATCTGAGTAGGCTTAAAGGCACGTTTCCGCAAGTATTCAGAAAGACTATTAAGTGAGACAGCCTGCAGTCCCACCTTCTCTCTACTCAGAGATGGGAGTCCCAGTAGATTCCACTTTTAGGCTGATAGGCTTCTAAAAAGAACAGGTCTGTACATGAATTACCTGCTTATTTATTTCTTTGATTCCTCTCCCCCAAAAGTTTAGTTATTAGGAAATACATGGTTCTGTTTCATGTACAAGCCTCCTCTTCTAGATTCAAAGACACTAAGGCAGAGGATCTGTAGGGCAATACAAAACTAGAGAATGGTACCAGGACTGAAGAGTCACAGAGGACTTCTGTGATGGACTTGCCACCTAAAAGATGTTCTTCTGTAGAAGGCTGATCTAAACAATTGAATAGAAAGATAGAAGAGAAGAGAGGCTCAGATGGGGTTATAGCATAACCTTCAGTCTCTGGAGGCACTTCACGTATTCACACTCTTCCTCAAAAAAAAAAAAAAAAGCCACAACACACGGCTGAACCTCCAAGTGTCCTCCCAAATACCTTCTTTCTCTAGGGCAAACACACTCTTCCAGCCTTTCCTTCCTTCTGTCTGGGAGATAAGCCATGCAGCAGAACCAGGAAATCAGTAAAACCTAGCTGGCAAAGGGCAGCATTGAATAATACCCAGCCCTACCCAGTGCACCCATGCCATCCCACCGTGACCAGACTGGTCTGAACAATGTTCAGACACATGCTCCCAAAGGGAAGGTTAGACAGCACCTGGCCCAGCACGGATGAATGCCCAGCAGCTGCACAGCACCCCGTTTGCTGCAGCATGACAGCACTGCTTCTCACAGCCTGGGTGCCTGGGAGAACCAGGGGGAAATAGAACAGTGCTGAGCAAGACTCACGGGCCCAGAGAGATTACAAAAATGAGAAAACATCCTCCCACTCTGTCCTCAGGCTCTTCTGGACACTTAGACACATCAGCAACACTGCGTGCAGGAAAAAAGAGTGGTGAGAGCAGGCTGGAATCATTTTGCCCCGGGATGATAAACAACTCTCAGAGGCTATCCTGGGGGTTAACAGAAAGAAATCAGCGTAACAGAAGCTAATAGGGTAAAAGCAGCGACAGGAAACGACTCCATCATTAACTGCTACCACTTCAGCTCTCCCAAGTGCAGCTTTTCCCTCCTCCACATTCCCCCACCACCACGCACATGCTTTTTATTTCACATCACGATGCAGGTGTGATGGAAAGGAAAGTGTTGCAGGAGAATCCTGCTCTGCTCCTAACAATGGTTTAATCTATTTGACAAGCCCTCCCCTTAGGCTCTCCCCCGTTAAAAATAATCAACGCTTCAGTCTTTCATAGGAGTTTATCTTTAAAGACTGTGGGATCAGTGCTTTATTTCCTCCTTCAGCCAAACACTTTTCTTTCTTCATGTGGGAGAACTTTTTCCTTCTGCCTTGCACCACCACAGGCTTTGATAGATGCCCAATACCCAGCACATGCAAGCTCAGCAAGAGCCACAGGCTAGTCTGGGTGAGGTGGTGGTCACCCCTGCAGTCCTCAGCATCGCTCTGATTTCTACTCCTTAATTTTAAGCACATCAGGCATAACCACATCACCCAAGGCAGGCTTGTTCCTCAGCTCCAGGTGCAGTCAGTAAGGGGATGCATGCAGGGGGGCTGACAAGGGCATGTACCACTAATAATTTCCTATTGCTGTGATTTATGAAAATACCAAAGAATAGCTGGTAAAATTGCTGCAGAATTGTATCTCTCAAGTAATGCAGTTCCGCAAAACAGTAACAACTCTCTATCACATACGCCATGAATTCGTAAGACCCTCTCATTGTTTAGTTCTCAGTGCTCCCTCTGCTTCAATTTTGCCCTTTAGCCACTCTTTCAAGGTTAAAATTAAAGGTATTTTGTCCAAGTCAATTTCTCCATCAACTGCTCTGTATTGCCTCTAGTGAAAAAGTGCAAAGCAGTGCACATTAGGTTACACAGCAAGGAAGCACAAAAGAATCACATTAATTGGAGAAATTTCAGTCATATCTATATAACCATTATACAATCAACACAGTTTTCCTTAAACTCGTATGAATCTATCTTAAAAAAACCCCAACACTGTATATTCCATCTAGTGCCTTGCCTTTGTGAGAAATTTTCTTCTTCTTTGTGAGTACAGGAACACAGAACACAGACAGAAACCCCTGCCTGGGAACACCTGGAATCCTCCTCAAGAGTAACTGAAATGCTGAAAGCAGCATCCAAGACAGATTTGAAGTTCAAGCATAAAATCTTTTCTTCCTCAAGTGCACAAAGTTCATTGCTGCCAGTCTGCCCAGGGTTAAAATGTTTCTGCAGAGTTTATCTATTCTTTCTCAGTCTCCTACTTTCCGGGTACCCTTCAGCATCCACGACTATTACAGGAAGAATACATTAGTGATTAATGATCAAGTACAGATAAGGTTTAGTCACAGATAAGCTGAATATGAAATCTGGAAAACTGATGTAAGCAGCAAATTTGAGATAATCAGACCAAGATTATCATGGGCTGCTCAAGTAATTTTTCCCTTCCATTTCCTTTGTAGATTATCAGCACAAATCCCACCATTCATGCACTGACAGAAAAAATATGGGAAGTGATTTATCCAGTGTTACATGGGCAGTCTTGTCTCTTAGACACATGACTGAACCTTCCATAAGGAGAATGTTCCTTCACTTAATGTTGGCATCTGACTGACTCACTGCTTGGGCAACCAAGTAACTCCTCCACACCTGCAGGCAAATCCAAGCCTACCTTCCCCAGTACACAATTTTTGTTGTAACACAACAGATCTAGCCAGAACACAGCCTTACAGACCTTCAAACCTGTGTTTCCCTCCTTTTTGCTCTTCTATGCTGCCATTAGGCTTCTAAGGTCACCACGCTTCATATTAAAAGGTGACTCGTACTTACTTCCCAAGTTATCTAAAATCCCAGGCTTAATTTTCCCACCACTCATGGAAATAGAGAGAGGTCTAGTTTTCATAGACAGGTCATTCCAAAATTCTTTAAATAGAGAGTAAATAAAGATTTATTTCAGAAATAAGTTGGGAGAAGAGGGAGGGAAAGCTTTTTCTCCACAGGTTTCTCATTCTTATGAGAAATTGAATGAGTAATTCCATCATGGCTTATCCATACTGGAAGGGAAAGAAAAAAGGAATGATCTCCTTTTTTCTCTCAGGCAAACAGAAGAAATAAGAAGTCTACAAGCTTTACTCAGAGGACAACCATGCCTTGTGTTTCACATGAGCAAGTAAGAGCCTTTGTGTAGACTGGAGCTGGATCTGCTTCTCAAGAGACAAGTATCTGTGTGTCATTCCTTAGCTGCTGGCCAGCCAGGATTGCAGAGGTCTGGAGTACACAGACCCACAGGGGAGGAAGGGAAATACATGGGGAGTTAATTCAATGAAAGGAAATGGCTGAAAATTTGTGACCACATTCTTATTTGAAGACACCTGTGAACCTGACAGTCTGCTTCATGATTAATGGGAAACTGCATCTGTGTCACTGCAAAGCAGATGTGACTAGGTAACTAGATAAAACTGGGTCCCTTCTACAGCAAAGAAAAACCCCATCTATACAAGCCCGTCAGAGCTTGGAGGAAGTGAGTTTGCATTTCCAGTCAAATCTGTACTTAAGCAATTAAAGCGCACGACAAATTTAGTCTTAGTGTGTGGTCCTTTTCTGATCACAGATAACACTCTAGCTTTTAATTGTCAGCTGCATCTTCCTAGATCTGTGATTTGGGTCACAGAGTATGGTTAAAGGTAACTGGAGTAAGAGGATTTAAGGAGCCAACTTATTTCCAGGCTAAGGTTCTCTCTTCCTATACGGTGTTCTCGTGCCATCTAGTGGTACAAAGGCAATGCTAGCAAATGTAATGGAGCACTTCATGTGTTTTCTTGCCAATGAGGAGCAGCTGGGCATAAAAAAAAAGATTGTACCTACAAAAGGCTAGGGAAAAGCTCCTTCCGTATCAATAGACTTTCTCTGAGGAGCTAAATAATAGAACTGCATTTATGTATCCAGCCCTTAGAGACCAGAACAGGAGTGCCAGGTTAGTTATGCAGTTCATAAACAAACTGAAGAAAAGCAAGATTATTTAAAACATCATTTACTTTTTTCTTATGAAAGGTATTTTAATTCTGGACAGGGATGCTGGCCTGCAGGCAACACTGTCTCCTATAACATCAGTTGACTCTGAATATGGTATGAAAAAATCATATCATGCAGGAAACGGTATGTAATATTATATACCATTGGATATATATATTCCCATATCCCCATAGTATTTCCCCATTTAGCTGCTCACAGAAGGACTCTGCTCTTCTGGACCTAAGGGGCAGAAACAAAACACGGTCCTCCCACAATACAGGTCTGCTGCATGATTGTGCAGGTGAAAATACACAGCCTCCAGTCAAGAGGAACCCTCATGCTCTGAAGGAACATCGCACAGATAGCAGGCATTTATGCGGAGGATCATTCAACGTCCATGACTCCTCTCCACGTGGATTTTCATAAATCAGTCACATTTAGTCCATTCCCAGTGAGATGCAAAACCCACAGAGTGGGAACCCACAGACAGCTGACATCAGCACAGAATTAAAGGTAAGTGAATTCTGAGGCAATTTTTGATTCAGACCTGGTTGCAAACCTTCTGTATTCAATTTCGACAGGTGAAAGTGTGGTCAGTCTTCTACCAAACATTTTTCCAGTGTAAGTTAGTTAGCAGTCAAGCTGCTACTCTGTCCAAGCTGCTCTATATTCTGGGTCTACCCAAATTTATAACACTGCAGTCTCATATGGAGTGAGCACTGTGCGGCTAATTACAGCATCAATTACAAACTGTTTTCAGCTGCTAATCAAATGATCCACAGAATATCAATTACATGCTAAAGAAATTCTGTACTAATCCCAAATAATTACATTCTTGATCTTTGCAATGTGTTCATCTACAATTTACTAAATTAAATGGGAAGGTAATATTCACAGAGAGTGTTTATTCACTTTGATTTGCAGGAAAGGATGTGCCTGCCAGATTTCTCTTGACACTTAAAATAGACAACAGTTGACAAGAGTTTGCTCTAACCTTTGTTTATTACCTCATTCATACTTCTACTTGTGTTTTGTCATCTAATTATGAACAGATAGTATAACAAATAAAAGGAAGACAAACCTTGGAGTCAGACCCACTTTTTGTTACATATCTAGTGGAGTTCAGGTACTATACCCACATAGATAAAAATCACAGTAAAAATAAGCACAGAAATATGGGCATCTTGCTATTGACCTCTGCTTGCTTTTCTCCTGACTCTTCTGCCAGCTCAACACACTTTGCATAGTACTCATGCTTGTTCTATTAAAGAACAGGAACACCATGCTCAAAGCTCAAAAAATACCTATGGCAAAAATATACTGTGAGGTGACAGATGTGAAATGAAGGACAGAAAATAAATTGAGGTCAAAAACATAAGAAAATGGATAAACAAGAAGCAGATATTATTTTGCTGCTATTCATTCATCATGAATGAGCTCAAATTCTACCATGTATCAGGGAGAAGCAATAGTTAGAGGTTATCCTGTATAAAACATTCCTATCTTCTCACAAGAACCAAGACAGTTTTTAAGAACCCTTCTGACCTTGGAGCTTTTTTCCAAGATTTAATTCTGTTCCTTCCAAAACCAGCAATGTTTGGTGTTTGCCTAAGATTTCCTTCCTGGGAAAGTGGCAAAACTGCAGCCACTTAGGAAGTGCCAATCTGTATCACATGAGACAAGAACAGTTCTGCTGTGCCACAGTCCTCATCTGTGCTTTATATGTATACATACACCTCTTATCCATACCCATTCACACGTACTTGTGCAATCAGAGTTAGCAGTCACAACAGGAAATCTCCCTGTCAGGTACCATCCATTGACCACCTCTGATTTACGATGCTGTCGTAGCAAACTGAGACATTTGAGCTGCAATATATTTAAGGTTTGTGCATCATGTTTGTCTCTCAGCTCTCACTGAGCCACTGAAATGAGCCACCATGCCCTGTTTTGTGCATATCATATCCTTAAGCTGAAACACAATCTGGAATCCTACATATAGATGATCAGTTTTTGCCTTGACATCCTGGCTAGTAGGCACTTTGGAAATAAAATTTCTCATTTCAAGAGCAGTCTGAAATACAGTTCAGCATGAAACAGATCCTAAATCTCTTTCAAGTGATTACACTTGCATATGCTGCTTTGGTCTCCAAAGCAGTGAAAGAAAATAATCACAATTCTTTTCATGCTTCTTGAAAGCTAATCAAAATGAGTCAGTATTTTCAGCGGCTTTTGATTTCTAAATAGATAATGTATTTATAAATATTTCAAGTATTCATTTTGAAGTTTGTTTTTCTTCCCTTTGCAGGCCCAGCCACTACTAAAGTTAATTGATAATTCACCCTAGTTTGAAGTCGAGGATGCTCTTACCTCACACCATTTTGCACAACTGTAAAATATGTGATTACTTCACATTTAAATGTATAAAGCTACATATAGCTGTCCATCACTTTGGTTATTGATTACACCACCTTTTTGCTTTGATCAATATTTATATTTCACTGAATTTAAAATTATTCTTGTCCCATCATGTGCCTCATTTTCATTTTCCAGCAAAAAGGGAAACAGAGACCAATATTAAAGAATGAGCTGCTGTATTGTATTAAGTCTAGAAAGTTCCCTGAGAAATAAAAGGTCAAATACCAAAGAGGAGTGGTGCCACAACTGTCCTGCTCGACAGCAGCTAAGTCATCATTCATTAGTAGCTTTTAACACATTATTCCAGGAGTGACACAGATTTTTCAAGGGTCACTTAGTCTCCTGAAATTTAGTCAGCTCTAAATTTAATGCATACCAGCTCACAAATAGGAACAAACAGAATGGCCAGTGTAGGAAAGCTTTTTTTTCTCCTCAGCTCTTTGACCCTTTTGTGTGGACACTTACACATTGCCTGGTAGTTGTAGCTTGTCTTGCTCTGTTCCTTTTTTCTTCAGTCATAAATCACAAAGAACAAGTTTACTGGTAGGCTAGTACTGAAAGCAGACTAAGATCTTTAGACTGAGAATGGGGTGACTTATCTCACATCTCATATTTATTTGCCCCAGGAAGGCAAAACCAGCTGGTCGTTGTTAACCCTTCCACTTGGTAATGCTACTTGCACAGAGTTATCTTTCACAGCAAGCTGCTAGGGAACATATTTCTCTTTACCCAAGAGTGGTACCTTGGCATTGGTCCCACAGAGAATTGGCTGTGACAGCCTTCTGCAAGCTGAATGAATAATTGCCATCCTATGAGTGAGTTAAAGGAATAGTTGGAAGATGTTAAAAGCATTCTGACATTTAGACCATTTGCACTATAGAAACATTGACACAAAAGCTTCATTAAAATCCAGTGCATAATCTACAGACCCATGCCCCTACTGCATATCCAACTGAAAAAAAAAGGCAGCCTGTTAAAGCAGGTCCTCTCTTCGAAGCATATCTGTGACTGTTGTGGGTCTACACAGGTGTGCTTTTGTCTATCTGACTCCCAGTATTCACACCTTGAACTTGGTATGTGCAAGAGGGGCTCCTCAGGACAACTTCACCAACACTGTCACATTGTAGGGCAAAACTGTTGGACTCTGGTCTCACCCTTTCAAGCTGAGTCGCTTCTGATCTCAGTTACAAGATCTTACCCTCAAGTAATAGACAAGAACTTACCCTCAGGCACAGGGCAGCTCCTCATAAAAAATTCCAAGAGTTCTCTTAAAAATCCTTCAAACACCTCATCTCTCAAATCAAAAAGCTTGGTAACTGATGCCTTGAGGTCATGGTCATTATCTATCTCGCTGATCAGCACTGTTTTCCCATGTCTTACACTGTGTTACCTGGGTCTTGGAATGCCTTTGTTGTTTCTACCAGAACTAATTCAACTCAGTTCCAATCTTGTAGCTAAGTTAATACACATACACAACCTGGAACAGGATGTGATATTTGACTGGCAATTTGCTGCTGCACTGATTCAAGCTTCAGTGACTCCCTTCCATCTTAAATTTGAATGGACTTGTTGCCCAGCTCTCCTGCCATTAAGTGTTCTCACCATTTACACTCCACAAGCACAGGAGAGTTCTACCTATATGGGCAAAGGCTTGGCTCTCGAAGATGCCTGGTATAGGTAATGTTAGCCAAAAAAAACTTTAATTCCTTGAGAGTTCTAAGTGATGAGTACAATGTCTGTTCTACTTCTGCAGCTCTTACTTTGATTAAGCTCAGGTGGGAGGAAATCTTCAAAAAACAATACAGCAGCCCAATCTCTTCCTAATGATCTCCATGGAGGTCTCATCAGTGACACAACATAATGCCAAGGCTGAGCCCTTCTGGAAACAAAAACTTCTTAGGACTTGCATGTGCTGGCAGAATTAGCATTTTCATTTTCATTTCTTTCAAGTCTTTTGCTGGGAGCAGTTTATTGGTGCTGTGGATTCATGTTTTGTCAGTACCTGGCAATCAAGTACAGCTGATCCTGCCTTGGAGTGCAAGCTGGATTATTTCTCAAGATTGATTTTTCATGGGCCCATGAGATCTATGTAGCAATTAAAAAACTAAATCAATCAGATGCTGACTGCACATCTACTTGCTTAAACGTCTTTGAAGTACTGCAGCTTAATCAGAGCAAAACCACAACCTGAGGTAGGGGCTTGTGTGCTTCTGTTCATCTGGGGTACACAGCACCAAGCTGACACTTCCTCACACCCAGAAGTTGCTTTACGTTTATTGTACTAGTGTGAATTCGTGTGGTAAGAAATGCTTAAATACACAGCTGATAAACCATAGCCTGTTCCATCCCTGTGCACCAGCTCAGACCCAGTAACTGTGCCTGGGAACAGGTATTTCTGTCAAATGCAAGATAACAACACTTAGCTTTAAACTACTTGCAAAGAAGCAAAATACTGACAACCTGCTATTTTCATCAAGCAGAGAGCACTTATATGGGTACTGCAGCCCAGCTAATTTATGGGAATCTTACACTTGATCACACAGCTATGGAGGAGATGGGCACATATACCCATCCTCAGTGAAGTCCTCAGACCCTGCACGCTGAATCACTAAGATTAAAAAAAAATTACTTTCTGGCAGCATCATTTGGGTTCTGGCTCACCTGTCTTGAAAGGAAAATGGTGGAGTGGGTAAGGTGGTGCTGCTCCAGGAGTAATGCTTCCCTTCCTCATGGCATGGCCAGCTGGATTGCTAATGAAGCACCAGCTGCAACACCTTCCAGCTCCGTGCTCAAGGGCAGCCTGAAACCAAAGCCAGTTCAGTCATCCAAGCAGTGGGAGGAGATGGGCACTTGGCCATGGTTCCAACAAATGTGATACTTATTCCTTTAATTACCTGGATTGTCACGCAACCCACCGTGTTGCACCTGATTTCAAGAGCATTTGTCTGACAAATTTCAGACAGTGAGAGTCCTTGAATCCACACAGTTCAAGGAAGAAAGATCCCAGAAATGGGGAGAACTAGTTGCTGTCTGCAGCTACCTGATTGAAAGATATGCAGAAGATGAAGCCAGACTTCTCCAGGAGATGGGTGGCACCAGGCCAATAGGCAGTGGACACTAGTGGAAACATGGGAAATTCCATTTAGATAGCAGAAAAACATATTTTACCTTGAAATTGAACAAATGCCAACCAGGTATCCCTAGTTAAATGTAAAACAATTTAAATGCTAACCTTTATTTTATTCAACAACATACTGCAAGGAAAGGCAAAATTTATTATTTAATTGGGTTTTAAGTAAAGACAGTGCACTTATTAAAGAACAGTGGCAATTCCAAGTAGGTTTGTCACTAAAGGAGCACTAACATGATTTACCAGGGACTGCAGCATCATTAGCAGCTGTAATACTACTGAAGTATTTCCATTTGAATAAGCATTTGTATGGGAGATTAAAAAAAAGAAAAAAAATAAAGAAGCTTATTTTACTTACTTTTCATGATTTCAGAAATGCTTTTTGGATAGAACCTTTCCCATCCAGTAGGTATGAGAGCGTGAGTTTTTCAACTACTATGTGTATATTAGTTTCTAGAATTAGCACATGGGGAAAAAACCCAACCATTAATCTTCTTTGGTGTGAAGAGGTATATTGGTATACACCAATGCTTGTCATTGTGACAATTTTTTGTATATTTTTTAAACGGCTTTAGTTCTTTGTTTTTAGTTATGAAACCACACTAGAAATAGCCTTATATATGCAAGCTCCTGCTGTTTGAAACAGAATTCATTTGGTAAAGTTTCTCTGAGTGTCATCTATTTTGCAGACTGAGACCAGGCAGAAGCAATTTATTTCTGTAGCTGAGAGTTTATTTCTGTAGGAAAGATTGCAAGATGACAGGGATTCAGTCCTCCCTCTGTTGGTGTGAACTCTGAATTAAAACATAGTAGGTACCAGCAGGTACAAACTGCTTGTGAAGGGACATGATGGGGCAGAGCAGCATCTGCATAAAAGGAAAACTTGCAACTTTAATATGTATTCCTGATAACTGGACACCTGCAGCTGATCTGCCTTCACTCAAATCAGCTAATCCCTATCTTCCTTACTAGTTTTTAGAAACTAAAAGAAAGTGTGTAGACCCAGGACTTCCTTTTTTTAAATTTTATTTTATTTGACTGTAGTTACAAGAGCTCGTTTCAGACTAGGCCTGCATAAGAAACTTTCTGCCATAGCTGTACCACTGAGAATGTGAAACAGGGCTAGTACAACAGGTAAACACACCGCCATATCTGCTAAATACCAGCAAAATGGTCTGTCAATGAGGAAAACAGTTTTTCCCACTGGGTGACAGATGCATTGATGTGGCCAAAATCTTTACCTCTGCAAAACATTATCCCCTCCACCTGCTCAGCTGACAACAAGTGATGCTAAGTGGGATTTGATGTATAGAATCATAGAATGGTTTTGATTGGAAGGAACCTTAAAGATCATGTAGTTCCAATCCCCCTGCTGAGCATTCCACTAGACCAGGTTAGACTTCAGATAAGGAGGAGTGAGTTAACTCAGAATCACAGAATCTGCTGAGTTGGAGGGACTAACAAAGATCATCAAGTCCAGCTCCTGACCCTGCACAGCCGAGAGTCACACCATGTGCCTGAGAGCATTGTCCAAATGCTTCTTGAACTGTCAGGTTTGGTGCTGTCACCACTTCCCTGGGGAGCCTATTCCAGTGTCCAATCACCCT
>VZRS01002622.1:136497-256735 GCA_013398055.1 Ifrita kowaldi | reverse complement strand
CCCTCCCTTGCCCAGCTGAGGATGCTGTGCCTGATGCCCCCCAGGACACGCTTGGCCCTCCTGGCTGCCAGGACACTGCTGGCTCATGTTCAGCTTGCCAGGGACCAGGAGCCCCAGGTCCCTTTCCGTGGCACTGCTCTCCAGCCTCTCATCCCTCAAGGACGGCTGAAGCCAGTTTGGCTGAACGTGCCTGACGTTCGATGCAGCAGAGGTCAGGGTGGGAAAGTGCTCCCCAGAACAGAGCGACCTGCAGGAAGGACGCGTCTCTCTCTCTCTCAGCGTTTCCCCTTTCGCTGCCGGCGGAGCCGGCGGGACCCGCGGCCCCACGAGGGGGCTCTGCCCGCGCGGGCATCGGCAGCGCCAGCCCTTCCAGCGCCGCTCCCAAATCCCTGGTCTGGGCTGACATGAAAGCACCTCTCACGTGTCAAGGTCTCTAAAGCAGTTTCAACTTAAGGGTGTTAAACTGGTATAGTTGCAGGTAAACAGGATAACCAGAATAGCAGTTCCCTCTGGGCTGCTTCCAGTGGAAGCAGCAAGTACCAGGGATGTGATTCACAGCTACCACATCATCTAATTGCGCCTGGAACGTGTATAAATAAATGCTAACAATTACTTGTATGCCTTGTTCCTACTAAATTTCCCCCAACCTAAGACACTCGTAGCCACAATAGTTTAAGAAAGCCTGGTATAGAGAAAGTTTTTGAGATCAATCAAGTAGAGAAATCCTACCAGGTAAGAGGAAAATAGCATCTTTCTACACATAGCTGAACACAGTGAAGGGGAAGGGGCATTTAAACAGCACACACTGACCAAGATAGGACAGCTGAGTTTGACCTCTTTGTAGCTTTTAATACAACCTTCATTAAAATTCTTAAGTTAAAATAACTGTGTAATGACAATCACAAAAGTAAAAAGAAAATACATATTCCAGTTCAAGGAGAGATTTGTCCCCACAATGCATGAGAAAAATCAAGTGAGGAAGGTCATTTAAATGCCATTGTACATATCCCCTGGAACAATGCCCTGGTCAGACAGGTAACAGCAGCTGTCAAAGGCACAGTGCTTGACTGCTCACTGCTGTTAGTAGATTACTAGCACTAAAAGAAATAGAGGGTAAACAGCCAGAGCAACAGTGACATAGGGGGACGATGCACAGAGACAGCAGCAACAACTTCAGCTGTCAGCAGGGACGCACTCCTTCCTCCAGGCATTGGGCTCACATGACCACCATGATGTCTTCCAGCGGCTTGCGGGTCAGTGCAGGCACAGTGGCATCTTTCTTGGGATAACCAACCGGGAGCAGCAGGAGAAGCTTCTCGTTTGCTGGGCGCTGGAGCAGCACCCGGAGCTGGGGGCCACAGTTGAGGGGTGTGGAGGTCACTGTGTACAGACCCGCGTTCTGCAGCAAGACAGACAGCGACAGAGTGAGACAGAGGTCAGTGCTCTGTGTTTGTAGTGGTTGTTCCCACCACACGTGCACACATCCTCCTGTTGACTGCCCCCGAAACGCTGCTTCGTTAGGCCTGCTGCAGGCTTTAGAACACCTGATTTACTGACAGCCTCAGTGGCACCATAAAAGGTGCCTGCTCTGCTTACAGGGAAGTAGAGCATTTCTCCACCACAGCAGCAGCCCAGTCTGCCTGCCATGTCTGTGTGCTGTACAGCCAGAGCCCGCCTGCCGTGCTCAGTGTGATGGGGGATCCACAGCCACAGGGAAGTTGAGAGGCAGTTGTGGAGATATGACTGGAATGTAATCCCATGGGGCTGGGGGTTGGACTAGATGACCTTGAAACATCCATTCCAAACCAAACTATTCCATGATTCTGTGATCTGGCTCAGACAGAGAAATGTTTCGGTTCTTGCCTCCATACAGGTGGCAGGAAGATGCCTTACAGCCTTGTGAACATTTGTTCCTCCTCAAGAGCTGTACCTCACAGGGTTAGGGGGCACAGGCTCTTTCTCAAAAGTTGTCACAGGAGTCTGTTGGCATCTCTCACAGTTGCCTTTGTTACGGATTACATCAGAATCCCAAAATAAGTCTATGTATCACTCTTCCTCTTACACAAAATCTCACAAAAACCCTAAAAAATCTGACAAACAATAAAGAGCTGACATCACCCAAGGTATGACTACACAGCCGAGTCTCTCCCTGAGAGCTGCACATGTAGATTTCAGTCTCTATGTCTATGCAATACAAGCATTTTGGGAGGCTTTGAGATACAAAAGTCAGCCAGGGAGAGGTGCCTAGGAAATGCACCTGTCATGTTAAGTAATCTCTACGATCTTCTCAAGAGGAGAAAAGCTAATAGTGGTGGTGCTGAATGGTGCCTGAGGAGCAGCAATGCATGAAAGGAAGTGTCAGTCAAAACAGAATGGAGGAGAAATGCCAGTGCCTGGCAGGAAATTGGCCTAATACAAGAGGAGGCACCTTGCTGTTATCTTGCTGACAGGCCAGGTTAACTATCAGAATAGCTTCTCTATTTAACACTTGTGTGAGTACATCAGATACAAGAAGCAGTACTGAGAACTGAGAAACCACCGAGAAAATCTAACTGGCTGGTGTCAAACATGCTGAGCTTTAGAAATCAGTTCACTTTCAGAAATGCCTCAGAAAGACGGATTGAAATAGTACAGCCTGTCCTGTGGAATATGTCCCTGATTTTTTTTTTCAGCATTGTATACTAAAAGTGATTCGGTGTCAAGCTGTTTTTTCAGCATTGTATACTAAAAGTGATTTGGTGTCAAGCTGTTTTATAGGGATTACTGAAAAGAAAGGGCCAGTGTGGCACTGCACAGCCATGCTTGGGTAGTCTGAAGAGCCTGTCAGCCTTGCTAGCATAAGGCAGAAACCACAGGGGCTGAAGCCTGTGCTGAGAGAAGAGTGACAACTCTGGAAGCTACATTATATTTTTTTTCCTGTTAACCAGTACCAAGGATAGGAATCACCTTCTCAGACGTAGATCTTAGTAGCATAACTTTAAAACTCAAGACTAAGACATATTGTCAGGAATTGGAATCATTCAGGAGACTGAAAATGTTAAAATCTAAATTGGGTTCCACCCTCATTTGGGCAGAATAATCTTGGTACATAATCCAAACTAATATACTGAATCCCAACATGCCAGCTCTGTCAACCTACCTGCAGTGCAGCAAGCAGGATACCACAGGCAATAGAAACACTGATTTCATTGTAGTAGTGGGTCTTCTTTTTGCCGTTTGGAAGCCGCCCATATACCTGCTTGAAAATGAGGATCAAATACGGAGCAGTGTCCAAGTACTCTTTGATCCAGTTTGTTCTGCAAAAGATTGTTTAAGACATTTATTCTGCAACCTTTTCATCTTCCTGTAAGTTACATTTACTGTCTGCAATGGGGCACTAAAGGTACATGCCAATTACAGTAGTAGACTAAACCTTAGAACATTTACTGCAAAGGATTAAGTATTATCAGCTTAAACAGAAACATTTCAGAAAGAAAAGAAAAGCTTGAATAGAGCTCTCAATTTTAACAGATTTGGCTGAGGAGTTGATGTGCTCACTCTGAAGAGTGGAATTGCATACAAATAAGAGATAGTTCTTGACCTCTTATCTATGAACTGGCCTCATGAGCATTTGCCTTTGAGATTATTTAATTCCTGGAATTTTGCAGATTTGCCTGTTACAAGCAGTGACAACTTTTTTTGTCATTGCAGGGAAAACTGCCGTCAGAAAAGTTCAAAACTTTTTTGTCTAAGGTCTAAACCTAAAGATATTCCAATGGTAAAAATTGTTATTCTGTTCCTGGGTATCTCATCCCTGTTACAATTCATTTGGTTCCCTATTTCTTAAATGATAATCATAATATAGGATTTAGACAAGAAAACGAGTGCTTTCTACTGTTGTCACTCAAAACATAAGAACCCCTGGCATTTGTTTCCACAGCACATAAATTTGCATAGCACCTAAGCACCTGAAAAACAGTAACATTCTCAAACAAGTAGGGCAAGTCAACCCTACAAAGCATTGTGCACATGCTCCATTTGACAAGCCAAGACTCAGTAGACATTTTCCCATTGTGTGAAGTTAAGCAAGTCAGTCAGACTTCGGAGGGCGTTTAGAACAATTAAATATTGCATAATTCAGCACTTGGATAGGGACAGGCCTTGGGGCTTCCTCAGTCAGTAGCAAAGCTTCCAATGACTTTGGGAGCTTCACTGTTTGGCAAACAACAGCAAAAATCTGGGACAAGAGTTTCAGCCACAGAGGTTACATAGGAAAAAATAATGATGGAGCCAAATGCTTGGAAAACTTTCAAAATGGAGAGCATGTAATCCTTTTTACTGGAAGTAATTTTATGAAGGAGCCACCAAAGCACAATTTTACACATATTTATAAGCTTTTTTCCCAAACATGAATCTTAGAAAAATATTAGATGTGAGAGGGAGGAAGAAATGGAAAATTATAGAAGTCTTTCCTGCACTGAAACAACAGCTCTCTTCAAACCCCTTAGGTAATTGACTTTTCATACCTCAATCTTTTCAAGTCATTAACCCATCTGTCTCCCATCCTTTTTTTGTAGTTGATTTCCTCTTCTTCTTCTACAATTTCACGAATCTTATGTTTTAAATCTGGATCTTGCACTACCACAAAGGTCCAGGGCTCAGTGTGTGCTCCACTAGGTGAAGTACCTTCATACAAAAACAGGAAAAGATGAAAACCCAGGAAGGAGGGTGGGCAATGAGAGGTATCAGCTCTTCCTTGTGCGCTTTCACACTGACCAGATGAGCAGTGGGAAAGCACGTGGATGAGATGGGAAGAAAAGGACTGAGATAAGTTCTGGCAGACAATCCTGTTCATTTCTTTCTCAAAGAACGTGAAATCCCATTGAAGAGCAGCAGTTAGTCCCTTCATACTGCCATCTTACAGGAAGCCAGCATTAAGGATTTGTAAAAAATTCCTTTTTTTGGTTGTTCTTATGATGAGGCAGTAATATGGTGCAATACATGAACACAGTAAGGCTATTGCAAAGTGTTGTACCAAGAGCAGAGCACTGTCTCCATACACAGCCAACTCTGACACGTGGATTTAGCTACAGGGTGAAAGTAATGGCTTTCAGGAAAACAAGGCTAAGTGAGCACCTGCAGGAACCTGTCACTGACTGACAAAGATAAGGAGCTGTACAACACAGACATCTGCCATAGAGCACACAGGTTTGAGTTTCCTGTCCCACATACAGCTGGTGTTTATAGGTGTGCACATACTAAATTTGTACTTGCTCACCCACCAACACCACTGGAGAGTATTTTTAACTGCATAGAGGTTAAAAGCCAGAAGCTGAAGAATATATATATGCACAGGTTCACAGATACATAGGTTAAGAAGACTGCTTAGATCTCTCTGGTCCCTCATACACATTTAAAAATATTTGAAGATCTTGAATGCATACAATACTAAGGACTGATTTTAGTTGGAGAAACACTGAATAAGCAGCTTGAACTATCTTGATACGTGAAAATGTTTTTATATTGTGAATCTTGCCTCTCCTCAGTTTTGGGTAAAAACTGATGGCATTCATGCTTCCCTTTCTTTTCTTTTTCTCTACACAGCCCAAAGCTCTCACGATTACTAAGTACTTCATCTGCACGCCAGCCTTGTTTGCTTTGCTGCATTTGCCAAAACATGCTCAGTGTTTTAATGACTCCTAGTTAATTAGAGGGAGATGGTGACTCGTTACAGTGCAGTAACAAAGCTGCTTACAGTTTTTAAAGGGAAAATAATGCACCTCAAATGTGGAGAATCTTTAGATTATTAAGCCTGCTAAAGGCTACCAAACTTTTCTCTAAGGCAGCTTGGGAATATTTTCTATAGTGGCAGCAGCTGGCTCATAGAATAAGAGAAATAATGAGGGTCAAAACCACTCCTGGCTGAAGTCAATGTTACTAAAGCAGAGATGCGATTAGGCCAGGACATGATAGTAATGATTTGAAACATATAAATTCTCAACAACAACCACAACACAAAGATAATAAATTTCTGGCATTCAGTCAAATGAACTCTATGAGGGTCCTCAGCATAACAGTCCAATCACATGCAACAGGCTTCTGGCACTGCTGTTGGAAGGACTGGAAAAGGTTTTTTGTTCTAGACTGAAATTCTTTCCCTTTATTAAGCACCAACCATTTATGTCAATGGAAATATTTTGCATGGCTGAGACAATTTCATCTATTTGTTTGTGGGGGGACGCAAAAAATAAAACCTCACACATGATAAATATCATCATAATGCATTAAATTTTAAAGCATGTGAAGTACACATGGCTTGACATTTTTGAGAAAACATTTCAATATTTCTATTTGAAAGATGCCTCAATAAACCATACATAAACTTTATTTTAAATAACATCTTTTAAAGGTTGAAAATGAAGTGATTTGTTTCATGCTGTTGAAATGCTCTTCTTCCTTCATGGGTGAACTGCAAACACAAAGGAATTGCGAGTGCTCCAAACCAGTCTCCAACATATAGTTGTTTGAACTGAGTAATTTCCAATCAATCAATGGGTGCTAATTCATTCCAGCTACAGGTGAATCTAGAAAAACCATAAGCAACATGCCAGTTCCCTTGGCTTTTCCACACCACCTTTTCACAGTTACACAGTTGAACAGCAATGCTGATCCTTTTTTTTTCCCCCAGACCTTGAACCACTCAGTACCCACCTGCTGTTCTGATGACATTATCGATAACCTCCCTGGGGACTGGTTCATCACTGAGAAACCTGACAGATCGCCTCTTATTTAGAAGCTCGTAAAACATCTGTGACCTTTTAATCATTTCAGCCTCAGAGTAGCGCTCGCCAGTAAAGGGGACATGAGCAACATTTTCTTCAAGTCCTTGCCACTCTTCATCACCCTCTGCAAGAAAATACAAGTGGTTAGGCACTTTTTTGCTGGAGAATGCTGTCGATAACCTTGGCATTCACACCACAATGCACTTTGTCCTGCACTGGCATACACTGCACTTTTACACCACTGGTAACGCAAAGTCTGAGGCTCCAGCTGACACAAGTCATTGATCCCCAGCTCCAGCTACTGAATAAACACCTTGTTTAAATACCAAGAGACAGGAGGGTCCTGGCTGGCTCTAGCAAGTGTGATCCACAAAGAAATCACAACGCCTTCACCACTTCAGCCTGCAAAAGTGGATTACAAGCTGAAACAGCATTGAAAAAGTGGACAGGCTTCCAGCACATTTTTCTCAGCAAGTAAATGTGAACATGTGTGTTCCTTCTTGAGCAGTTTAATAAGAAAAACATCAATTAAATTACTGAAGTTAAGGAGAGAGCTTAACTACCAATATGTGTAAAATCTCCTCTGAAGAGCTGAATGTCAACTTCTTCCATATTCACGTTTCATAGCAGAAGCATTGCAAGCCTTGGCTCTGCAGAAATGCGACTTTGTGGTTTAAGCTCTTTGGTTTCCCAATACTTTCAGCACAGGAGGAAATGGATGTCAGGCATCTATACTTAGGATAACAACATATCGAATGTAGGATATTGTGTTTCTTGTCTTTAATTTAAGAACTCAAAATGGTTCCCCATTTCACTGAAATCTGTCTGTTTATATCACAAAACGCATCTTCTATTGTCTCTGAGGTCTCTTTCTCCCCTGTATTCCTAGAATTAGCAGGGATAGCATTTTTTTGCAACTATGATGTGGAAGTTAAATGCTGCATTTTGACTAGTCAATAGTATTGAGCAATCTGCTACAGAGAGCTGAGTCAGGAAAAAAATATTCCAGTTCTTTTTCTGTCGCTATTAGGCTATTATTCCCAAATCACAGCAATCTCCAGCACGAATTCAAACAGCAATTACTTCTGTGTAGTAGTAGGCAGTTGCCTTAGAGACCAGGCTGACTTTTTGTTCATTTTAAAAGCAGTGAAACATTCACAAGTGTGGCTCAGCCTATGCAAGGGAGTGAAATAAATCCAGTTCCATACATTGAATCTAAATGGAATGGTTCTGGTCCCCAAACAACACATATTTCATTCTGCACGCAAAGAATTCACCCTGAGAATATGTTTTGTTTAGCATTTCATGCCTGTGTTAAGCACTCTTGGTCACAGTCTGCAGGGACCTTGCTCCAGGTTAAGGGAAAGCAGTGACCCCTTGTAAAAAAATGGTTTTTTTTACC
Organism: Ifrita kowaldi; assembly: GCA_013398055.1. Taxonomy (NCBI): domain Eukaryota; kingdom Metazoa; phylum Chordata; class Aves; order Passeriformes; family Cinclosomatidae; genus Ifrita; species Ifrita kowaldi. The sequence continues at coordinate 248,572 of VZRS01002622.1, read as the reverse complement.
ATCTTGCACACTCAAAAAGTAAAAGGGTGCCTCTTGAGAATGTTCCTTTTGCAGTTTATGCTCAGGAAAATAGTGATGAGTGCCTGGGTTTTTTTTTTTTGGGGGGGGGGTGGTTCCCCTGTAGGTAGAAGAGAAGTAGTGAAGATGCTGTTTGGTCAAGATAGCCCAGCTTAATAATAAGCTGAAAAAAGAAATGTATTTTCAAAGATATTTGTACATGGGATAAAGGTGAGACAACTAGTGAGAATGGAAAACCTCAATACACTCAACATGGGAATACTGGCTGAAGCAGAAGAACCCCGAAATGTGGGAACCGACACACAAAACCAAAACTCTCCTGACAATTTTTTTTTTAATAAATTCATCTATTATATATTCTCTTACACCACATGTCTACCATTCTTTCTTAGCAGTTAACATTATCCATATGCTAACTTAAAATCATTATCAGCACCATCTGTTTAGTGCATGCTCTCTATATCTTTAATTTAGTGTTTAGACATACTCCTGTCAGTACGGTCACATTATACAATACCACAAGTGTCTTGTTTATACCTCCGTGTATTCCACCACTTGACGGACAACAGACATCCTGCTAGTAAGTCTATTATCTTGTTAGCCACATTCTCAAGATTGCCATCAATTCTGTTGCCCATTTACAGTAGTCATAAAGCTTCCTTCTTTTTTAAGCAAATCTGGAATGGTTTTGGCTCAGACATCCCAAATGGAATCTCACTTTAAAAGTACTATTTTTCTATCTCTACCAGAAAATCCTCTCTAGATACATTTTAGGATGATGACTACGTCCTTTCCAGCAGTCCATATGGGATGTTATAATCAGCCTGCAAATCATGTAATAAATTTTACCTCAGTTTGAAGCATGAGTTCTTAATTACAAACTCACACTGTGAACAATAAGTTGTCATTTCACTTCTGTTGGCCACTTATTTTACTTACACTGACACTTCTCTCTGTTGCTGGCTTCATGTCAGGTTGTATGTCATTAAGAAAATTCACTTGTACCCTCCTTGGTTTTATGCAAAGACCACTAGATAATATTAACAATTGGTCCTGCGACTGATCCTTGAGAGACCCCAGTCAAGACCACTGCATTTGCTTTCCAAACAAGTTTCTTCTCTAGGGAATTGCTTCCTAAGCACACGATTCCTCTCTAATTCTCTTTTCCAGTGTAAAGGCATGATGCATAGGAAAAAAATTAAAAGTATATAAAGAAAGCTTTCAGATCTTTGGACTTAAATGCTGGGTAACTGACCCTATGGGTTCTTTGTCTGATTAATGGCAGACTGCTGCAAAAAGGGCCACTACAGGAATCCCAGTAGTGAATCCAACCCTGAACTGACTGTGACTAATAGGGAACTGAAAGAGATTGATTACCCTACTAGTGGGTTATAAATAGTGGTTAGCAGGCTGATCCTGGAAACTCTCAAGAGTGGGTCAGGGACCTTAAGCAAAAGAAGTAGTAAGTTGGAGAGGCGCAGACCCTGGAAGAAAGAACCCAGCATCCAAATATTGTGAAAATCACCTCAACTGGAATACAGTTGCAGAAAGTTTCTTAAGATCTCAAGAGAAATGGAGTGGCTGTTGTATAAAGAGAAAACCTAGCATAAGGAAAGCTGAGAGGTAATCTGGTTGCTGTCCATAAACCACAAGAGGGTATATACCAGGGCTGGAAGAGAATCCTTTACAATCAAGAGGATGGAATAGATTAAATAGGTATACCGTAGTATTAAATAAGTTTGGGCAGGTAGGAAAGTAGAGGAGATGTTTTAACCCACAACATGAAATTCTGGACCAGCCTTTCAGCAAGGTTGAAGAAAAAGGGTCACAAAAGTCCAGTTTTCATGTTTATTCAGCTGATGACAAAGGCTGGATGTATCTGCAGCAGCAGGAAGATACACACAGGAAGGCATTGTGTCCATCTAAGTCCTGTTTTCCTAAATGATACAAAACATGAACTGTCATTGAAAAGGAAATTTAAATTGCTACTGACTCATTCATGTCAGTAGTAGTTTTATTAAGATATGGGAAGTCTTTGAAACTGGGGAGAGCAGAAATGCTTTTAAGTGGGACAGGTCTATTAAAAGGAGTATCACAAGCAACCAGCAGTGCATTTCAGAAGAAATGGAACATTTAGGACTTTCTGCATTGCTTCGTAGTCCTTAAGTAGAGTTTATCATCAGTATCCCCACAATTAAATATGTAGTAATAAAATGCCTTTGCTATTAATCTCTGCAAGTGTTCCCTGGAATAACAAAGATGCAAATATAATTCAACCTCCTCTTCCACATCACTCTAAACTGGGTCTGTATTTACCTTATCCATCTGTATGGCTCTGAATGCATGACCAAAAAATGATCAACATATATTAAGCTCCCTGGGCTAAAGACTGAAATTGTTTTTGCAACAGTCCAGATCTATTCTGAAGCAATGGGAGACAAGGTAGCATCACTTTGGGTTAAGATGCCTGCTACTATAAGGAAGCCCTTGGGACTCAACATTCAAGGCAAGGCTGAAGAAACATCTTTTTCATCTGTATCCAACTGGTCTAATTGCACACTGCCTAATGCAAGACACAGCCAGATATACACATACACAGAGCATCTTTGCCAATCTACAGCACAACAATCTCTCATTCTGTATATTATAAATGAAGAAAAAAGTTACAGGATAGATGGGCATGCAAACAAATCTGAAGTACTGCCAGTTAAAGCATTAAACAAATGGACTGAGTGTTTTGCACTTAACAAAAGAACTGGTTTCTGGCTGCTCCAAGAAACATCCATCTCTTCAGCTGTGGAAAGCAGAACACAGACAAGCTCAGGAGCACTTGGCCCTCACCATTCCACCCTTCATTGCCAGTAAGTGACCCTACTGAGTCTGCCCAAGCAGTTCAGCTACTTACACTGAATGCTCTGCTGCTCAAAGTTATGCTCAAAGTTCCTTCTCATGGAAAACATCCCTGACGGTTCCACTTCAGGGAAGACTCGTGGGGCTGATGTCTACAAGTAAGGTTGGTGCTTTTCTAGCAGAGTGCTCCACTCTCTCACCAAATAGACCTTGCTTTGGTCAGGGACATGAATCAAAAGACTTGGTCTTCAGCTGCCCCTTCCTATTCAGGGGGCTGTTGAAAGTTCAGCTTGTTCACCTAGGGCAGCCCTAGATTCTAGCTTTAGACAAGGCCTTAAGAATGCTTCATGTTACCAAACTCAAATTCTCTTCAGAGGAACTTAATCTTTAAAAATAAGCCAACTTGAGACATTTAAGAAGAACTGAGTTTGTATGCTAAAGTAAGATACATAAATAAAACAACAGAATTTACACAGCAGGTAAAGTATTCTTTACTATTAAAAAAATCTCTTTTTACATCTGTGTTTCCATTTCAGCATTTGCATTTCAGCATCTAGTGCAGTCAGTGAAAATTTTAACATTGACAACAAGGTTAACACATTTTGATGCTTAATTGAGGCTTTAGCAAAGTAGCAGACCCTTACTAACTGCTCTACTCCTCCTTGCTACTCTTCTCACTTAGGCTGGGTTGCTGAAGAAAAACTTCCCTACGAATGATGAAATTATTTTAATATTTCTAGGGATAAAAGACATGACTGTTCTGCAAAGACATTGATTTGAATCACATACCATTAAGGGAAAGATGATTATATGTTACTAAAAGCAAAAGAGCAAGGAAATTTAATACTGGATGACATGGTATATTGAGAAAGGTTTTATTTAAAAGCAAATAAAACTTAGCAACAGTACCAACGTATCTACCTGTCAAAAAATTTTGCAAGCAATTTTAAACTAGCACAGTTTCGAATTTCGCACCTGAATATCAGGGAAAGCAACTAACGCATAAAGGACTAAAATTTTATATATGGAGCTGTGGTGGTGAGACTCCTTGTTAAGAGCTAACAGGTTTGTTCATGCAGAGGATCTAAATTTTTTAACTGATAGAAACAGCTATAGTCCAAGATGATAATCCATAGATTATCATTTGAACTACCCACAGGAATTTTAGCTTGCAGCAATTTAACTGAACTAGTAAGCCATTAGAGACAAAGAAATTCTGGGATAATTTTATACAGAATCTATTTTGCATTGAACAAAGGAGGATACAACACATAAACTAATTTGTAAAGAAATTTTATATATTTGGAAAATAGTCAACAGGATTTAAACCCTTCCTGGTATCAACTATTTTCAGAAACTGATAAACAACACTAACTGATAAAGTACACTGAACACTGAGAAAAGAGCTATAATGACTCTTAGAAATAGGTTTATGTGCAGAAGAACAATGTAAGTTTTAAGATTCCTAGAAGCAGACTGAGCAAAAATGTCATTATGGGGAAAAAATAACCCAGACTCCTCAAAAAGCCTTTGAAACCAGCTTGAGGGAGAAAAAAGAAAAAAAAAAAAAAAAAGAGCTGTATGAACTACAATTTTAAAAACTTCATAGGAACAGAACTCTGTAGATTTTTACTTCACAAGGAAATAAAGTGAGTTTATGGAGGATAGTTAGAAAGTAAGAAGAAGGAAGGGTAGATTTTGTACTTTGACTTTTGTCCAAGCTGTGAATCAGAAACAGCTACTGAAAATAAAGGGCATTCTGTACAGGTTCAAATATGCAGCTGAGTGAACAGATTGTCACCATCACCACATTTTGTTCTTAAATATTTGATGAACACAGCTCCCAATAAAGCTGTCATTGACATTCTCAGAAGCCACAAATGGAGGACCTTTGTAAAAACAGTAATAAACCCATTTCCAACTTTTTAGCAGTGCTGAGACCAAACATGTAGCACTGGGTGACAAAGTGGGATGACTTGCAGATAGAAACACTGCTCAGGTCTTCCCTTTGCTCACACTAACAAGGCCTGGGAAGAAACTGTGGGGAATTCAGAAGGATCTCCTTCTTTTCCTTACACTGTCTATAGAGTCCCCCATAGGTCTGAGATCTGCTGTACAGAGGAAAAGACAGGAGTCTCTGAGAATATATTTTATATACATATATATATAGATATATTTTTTTTTTTTTTTCACTCTGATCTGTGGGGCCTGGAGGGAAAAGAGATTTACACCAAGAGCAACACGCCATGAGAACTGTCTCCTTCCTGGGAGCCGACAAGCTCAGGGCACAGCAGCAGGGTTGCACTGAGCATTGCTGTCACTGTGGGGTAGTCCAGCAGATTGCACCTCCTTTATTCGTATCAGCAGATAAAATTCAAACAAAAAAAGTGTTTGGGATAAGACTTTTCTTACCTTCTTCTTCTAAGGGATGGTCAGTGCCATCTTTTAAATCTTCATCCACCCATGGGCGAGATGGATGCTTGCTTTTAGTGTCACATTTTTCCTTCTCTCCAGTAGTCTTCTTCATTATTACCCCAATCAAAACACATATAATGGCTACAAAGACTGGGGTGAGGGAAGAAAAGAGTGCCATGGCTATGGAAATGTGGAACCTTTCTTCCAAGTTCCGTAGTTTCTCATGAAAAGGAGAGGCTGAAGAGGGAACAGCAGCAAGAAATTAAGCAAAAAGGGGTGGACTCAAGGTTCAGTCCTCTACCCTATCTTGCTTCTCCTTTTCAGACACCGCCCCCACAATCTCATCTGTGATGGGCTCCTGCTGTTAATAAACAGCTCCTGCAGTAAAAAAACTCCAGAGCCAGGTTTATATATTTTCTGAGAAGAAACAGCTTATAAAAAGCAACCAGAGGCACTGACCATACACATAAATGCTGTACAGTGCAAAATAAATTTAAAAACCCCAAGGTCTTTCAAAACTCCTGATTGAGGCAAAAGACTTCTCTCCTCTTATTTTTATTGTTATGGTCATCCCAGTAATCTTCCTTGTAACAGTGATTATGAGAAGAGCCAAGTGAGAATATGACTTTTAAAAACTAATGGCACCTCATCAATGTTTAACTCATAAAATTAGCATTTTGCATGTATCCCAGGAATTCAGAATACCACCAATTGAAAATCAACTTGCAGCACCACCCTCAGCTCTGTCAGCAGGTCAATAGAACAGATAAGTAAAGGGGCAACATTGCCTCTATATAAAACATGACTGAGACAATTCACAGAGCCCTGTATTCATTCTGGATGTTGTGGGGGAACTGACAAGAAGAATTCAAGCAATCAAAGTAAAAAACATGTGAGGGCTGCAGTGAATTTTAAAGCCATGTTTCAGCATCTTATCAAAGATTAAAAACCGATAGGATCCTGGTATAATCCAATAATGGTCAATGTCTAAATGCTTAACCCATTTTTACCTCAGCCAGCTGCTGGGAACTGAACCAACACGGCAGCACTGAGTTGTTGTCTTTACCTGGGGCTATTGGGACATACTGGATAATGAAATGTCAGATGGCAGTGGCTGCTGAGGGCTGTGCTGGAAAGCAGGGGGCAGGTCAGCACTGCAGCTGGCACCTGCAGGGGTCATTGCAGTCCCAGCCTAGGGCACCCCCAGTTGCCTCAATGCGAAAACCAGGACACAAAGGGGAGAGAGAAGTTGGCATATGCACAGGTTTCATCCTGACAGGTTCCATCCTGACAGGTTCTCAGTCCATACCCTACCACTCATGCCTCTCACCCCACCCGTTTTGCAGCACTCGGCACACCCTTACTGGTCCCTTTTGACACTGTCACTCCAAGGGCTCCCTACCTTCCAGTGCTCCAGCAGATACTGCCAGCTGCCTTGGGGATTGGTCTGTATGGTGGGAAGCACAGATTAATGACCAGGTTGCTGCACAAGAAGAGGAATGTGTGACCACACTGGTCAGTGGAAGTCCGGCTGACAGTCCAGACGTGTATCCTCTTTTACTAGAAGCTCCTTGTGTTAAAAGGGCAAGGTCAAGCAAATTGCACAGCTGTGCACACATTGTCCAGACGTGCTTAGAGGCAAAACGAAACTGCCTCAAAGCTTGTATCCAGGCTGGGCTTTCTCAGCTGCCCAGCTCAGATACAGAATAAACTTTACGGCTGTTGCACTGCATCCTACTCCAACACCTAGGCCCCCAGTCCCTGTAGGTACCGGTCCTTACAGGCAATATTTGGGATCTGTGCAAGAAGAGTAGCCCCAGAACCAGCCAAGGGACTGCACAAATCCATCAGAGATGTAATAAAGAGGACATGCAAAAGTTGTACTTAGGTTTCTAATCTAATCTAATCCAGTAAAGTTGGCAATAAACTTCCACCTACCTGTGGCTCAGAGGACAATTAGCTTGAAAATCCAAGCCATGAATCTTGTCTTCCCTACTCTTCAGTCAATTTGTGACCTGGGACATGTGCTTGGGTCATTGATTTGGACTGCACATACAAAAAGCCCCAAAACCATACACTCTACAGGAACAGAAACAATTATCATGTGAAGAAGAAAAAAAAAGTTGTACATTTATCTTCTCTCTCCTTGATTTAGAGTAGATATTTAAACTCATTTGTCCCACCTGCTGGCTGTCCAGTCATGGGGAGAGGTACTTTACCTAATCTCAATTAGAAACATTAAATTAATTCATGAGACTAGAGAAGGAACCTGCAATTTCATCAGACACATTTTCAACAGTCTACTCTGTGGCAAAGGAGGAAAACAGAATGTGGTCTGAATGGCACTGACTGTTTCTCCCACAGGGAATATATTAACCTTGAATATTCACGTACACATAAATTAGGATCTGGATGCTTTGCAGCTGAGAATCCATTCTGTGAAGAGACTGGTCTGTGCTGAAAGAAGCTATATAGGAGGCTGAATGATGTTGCTTGAAATAACTACCTCTACTTGCAATGCTGCAAACTCTGTAATAGCTCACTGTTCCAGAATAACTTTGACTTCCTTAGAGGTGATATTAATTTTTCTTTTGTGGAACAGAGGAACAAAGAAAGCAAGCTAAATTAAAGTCCATTTGGTATTAATTTAAGCAAAATCTACTCGGTGTTACATATTGAAAATTGTGAGGTTGAACTTCTACCCCACAGAAACCCCATACTACCTTGTTAATTAAAACCTGATATAAATTAAAAAACTGTATATTGTAGACATTCCAAACAGAAACATGGTGATGTCTTGAGGAACTGTGGTAAAGAGTGGGTGGAAGCAGTCAATTCTTGTAAGGTAGATTTCAATCAGTTTTTCTGTTAGATTTTTTTTTCAATCCAAGCTTTATAGAAACGTGATTATTATTATCATGACAAGTTCAAGAAAATTTATTACAATTATTTCTTTTGTTCTACAGTAAACTCTAAAGACTAGCAGCTGAATTTTGGGGTTTTTTTTAAGTCTCAAGTCAGAAGAAACATTACAAATAACCCCACTCCTAGGAGTTAATGGAGCTTTTCTAACAAACATGGAAAGAAGTTAGAAAATGTTGATAGAAATTCAACTCTTGAGAACATCAAAGTACTCCACTATTACCACATGAAAATCATGTAAGCACTCCTAAAAGGTACAGACCATCATACTAAAAGCTCCTGGCCCCAAAATTACTTTTTTAATATTTCCTGTTAAATTTTGTGCGTAGTTGTTGCTCTTCTGAAGAAAAATGAAAAGTGGTCAAGTATCAAATACAGCCCTTTATTTTTTTTTTTCCTCAAAGTAAAAACATGTGATGAGCAAATGCCAGTAGTGGACGGACACATGGTGGGACAGTCGCACAACGCTCACGCAAACAATTGTGCGGCGGCCGTGCACCCATGGGCACAAGACTGTCACATGACGGACACATGCACCATTGTAGGCTGCAAGGGTGCCTGAAGCCAACAAATGACATCTGGCTCATCACACGTTTTTACTTTGGGAAGTCTCTTTATTGGAGAACTCTTAGCACTTTTTATTGGATGATACAGACAACTAGTAATATCTAGACATTCAAAAAGGGATCCAATACATCTATTCAGATTTTATTCACTATCAGAGGCAAAGTATGGTAGTTAAAGCACCTAATTTAGGAAGTCTCTGGCGCTTAGGAAGGCATATGGAAGGAGGGGCCCTTTCATGCAGTCCTTAGCCTTCTCGTTTTTCCTAATCATCTACCTTTGGCCATATACACACACAGGCTATAACACTCGATGTCCTCACATGGCTAGGATTTGGTATGAGAAGTTGTGGTGTAGGAATGGAATTCCCTAATTTAGTGCTCTCACTAAAATGAAAACCACGAGCCACTCCCCTCCTTCCCATTCCTCCAGTGAGAGAGACAAAGGGCAGATATCCTGAGTTGAGACAGGAAAAACTTACTGGAAACAGCAATGAGATAAGAAAACTGTGTTTGCTTCTTGCCGGTTGGTGGGGACATAGCTGGTATTTTGCTGGTTTTTGACCATGTCCATGAGAATGTGACAACGTTCATCTTGCCATTTTACTCCTAAAACCTGAATTTCCTGGGTAGGCCTCTTAATCTTATTTTGTTTTATGGCAAAACCAGCCTTCAGGAGGATCTGGGTCATCTTCTCCCCTTTCTCAAAAGCTTCCTCTAACATGTTGCCCCATACAATGATGTTGTCAAGGAACTGCAAGTGTTCTTTAGCCCCACCCTTTTCCAGTGCAGTCTGGATCAGCCCATGGCAGATGGTGGGACTGTGCTTCCACCCCTGGGGCAATGGATTCCAGGTGTAGTGCACATCCCTCCAGGTGAAAGCAAACTGTGGCCTGCACTCTGCTGCCAGAGGAACGGAGAAAAATGCATTGGAAATGTCAATAAGCCACACCATCCTCCCTGGAAGTGAGAACCCCTTCCTTCTGCCTGCCTCCCCCTGATGAAGTGCCTAATATAGAGTAACCACCTAGACACACACACGGCTCCAGGCTCCACCTCCTCGGCTACTGCTAAAAATTGACCTGTCCTTGGCTGAAACCAGGACAGAAGCCTTACTGTAGTCAAAAGCAGATCTGTGTTAAAAAGAACAGTAGTAGCAATAGAAGAATGCTCACAGTGAACCTATGAAAGTGCAGAGTAAGATGAAGGAGGTACTTGCAATAAATACAGCATGAGTCTGTGAGAGAAAACATGTTTTGGGATGCTGGCTACAATTCCCATTGCGAGTGTCCCTTGCTGAACATTATCAGGCACATACCTACAAGGAACACAAAACCGCTGCTGGGACCCTCAAGTGGTATACCAGTATGTGGTGATGAAAGGGTCCACAAAAAAATATCAGTGTTTACAGTCAGAAGCAAGAAAAAGTCACTGCTGGGTATTGTCTAGAGTTGCAATAAAATACTACATTTGCTTCAGAAGTGAGTTTCAGACTGAAGCTTGTATTTACACAAAAAAAAATTCCAAAGGCTATTTCAGTGCCATCCTTGGTCAGCTCCCAACTCAGTATATACCTGCTATGGGCAAGGCAGAACCATGCAAGAAATACTAATCCAATTTCGCAACCAACACATTGAGACCAATGTCTGGGATCAGCTGAAACTTATCTATGAGGTATTGGCATTACTAAAAATATCATTAGCCTAATAAGCGTCTCCATCTCTGTGACATATCCAGCAGTCCCCTCCTGCCTCTGCCAGTGACCAGCACATGGTGCTTCTGAGCAAGGTGACCCTCACTTTTCTGCTGCCTCTTGCCTCTTCTTGCACTCACACATACAACCACCCCTTGCCCCGAGACAGCTGTATGATCGCTTTATGACCCCTGGAGATATCAGATATCTTGCCCTGTAGCATTAGATTTGATTATCTTTTTCATTAACTTAGCTCAGATTGCCACAAATGTTATTAGTGCTTATGAACTGCCCTTTTGAAATCTAACAGTACAGTGGGTAATAGAATTACATCCCATAGCAACGAAAGCACGAGACAACAGAGCACCATGCAACAGAGCAATTCTTTCCATTTGTCCTCAGTATAGCACCCTCCACTTGCAAACTCTCTGTGGTTATGTATTACAGGCAGAAGAAATAACCTAACTATAGACATGATTCATTAATGTCTTTCTAAATAGAATAATCCATTAATTAGGATCTGCCTTATCAGATAAACCATTAGTTGTGCTCAACGGGACAATTAGTGCTCCTAAAAATATTTCTGATTTCAGAAAAAACCTTAAAATTTAACCCAGTGACTAATTTGCCCCCAGATTCATAGCAAAAGAAGCAATTTGTTGTTACTGTACCAATGCTACCACCATGAAGCTGTAGGAGTGAGTTTACACATGGCAGGAATCTGGTAGACCTTAGTAGTGCTACTCACTGAAGTAAAGCTGCATGGGTGAGTTTTCAGAAACTCACTAAAACTGTAAACAATGAACATAAATGGAAACCACCAAGGGTCTGCAGATAACATAGATCTTGGAAGATATTTGCCCCAAATATGGGGGCACATAAATACAAGACAAAATATTATTTTTCCACAATCACTTTTAGGCACAGACCCATAGTAGGCTGTGTTCAAATCTGTTTTCTTCTGTGAGTTACCTTTGGTGCCAGCTGATGGGGAAAAGTAAGGACCATTTCTGAATAGCCCCATGGGAGCACACAGCCTAATAGAGACTGTTACAACCTCTTCAGAATGGGAGTGTTTAGGGAACAGGAAGGAGGGGTAACAATGGCTCCCTCCCAATGGCCAGCAAGCTGAGAATAGCCTCTTTCAGATAAAATATCAGTGCACACATTCTCTGCACATTGGGCCAAAGAGGAGAAGGCAGCGGCGGAATGCAGAGACAGAAATTCAAAAGGCAGATTCTGTATGACCATACTGCCCAAGGTGTGGGGCTGAAGCATATGTGTAGGTAGACCTAAACCAGCTCCATTATCAGAGCCAACACAGTTATTACCATGCCAAAGGCTTACCCACGACCCTGGGCAAAGACTCTGGCAGCTCCTCATGCTGGCACCCCTGCAGCTGCAGCTCCCCAGCCTTCAACCCCCCGGGTCACAGAGCCCATACCTGCTCTGCCTGGGCTTCTGACTGAAGCACAGGCATCATCCCAGATCTCTCTTCCCTGTTAGCTCACAGTGCAGGAGAATGAGTGTTTATAGCAAATTTATAGTCATGCCCCACATGATCAGACTTTTCAAATCATGATGTCAAGTGAGGTAGCAGCAGTAGAGAAATGATAACTGGATGTCCTTTGTAGCTAATGAAAGAAACATTGCTACTGTCTTTTTGATGCTAAGAAGAAAAACAGGGAGAAAAAAAAAAGAATAAAAATATAAAGTAAAAGGTAAAAGAGGACAAAAATTACCACCCCCTCCCCCCTATTTATTTAGAGCTAGATTTTTATCTCCAATACCCTTCTTTTTGTATGTTCACAGAGAGGAAAACTGTCTTTCGTTCCATACTGTTATGACAGGACAGCTGAATGGCAGCATGGAGCATTTTAAATCAGCATTTCAAAGCTTCAACTGTTCCAGGAATAGCTGTTCCTATTACTTTACTTCTTATTTGCACCAAATCAAAACACAGCTATGCTTATTTGAAGAGTTCCTTAGCTGATTACATCTAAGCCTCTAAAACTTTGTCTAGGAAAACAGTTTCTAGCTATGAACATGAAGGAAGCCTTGAATTCCTATGTAATCATAAATAGCAATGTTCAAAGGGTTCGGGTTTTTTGTGGGTTGGTTGTTTTGAATTTTTTTTTCTTCTTTACATGCTTTGAATGAGTTTCATCTCCCAGCCCCCTGAAGAAATCTATCACAAGGCTGAAGCCCTGTCCTTACTGCCAAGGGCATCCACAGCCTCCTCTCATCATTAAGGTGGGTCTGTCCATCATTAGCTCTGTCCCTCTGCAACTGCTCTCCTTCACAGGAGTCACACCTTGCTGTCTACAGGGTTGGCTTGGATGGTGGAGTTCCACAGAGGCTCCTCACCCTGCCTAACAGAGAGCATCTCCCTAAGAGCAGCCCCCTGGAATTACCTCCAAGTGAAACCCTTCCTCCCTTCTCACAGTAGCTCCTGTGGCCAAGCATTAGCTGCCACTGGGACTCTGGTTCACCTGCATCCAGGGTGATGCTCTTCAGTATTTCCCTCTCCCTTGCTCCAGCACTGTTGCTTATGAAGGGAAGCTGGGAAATAAATGCCCATGCAATGCATGAAGTCCAGATCAGCACATATGCTGACCCAGCTCTCAGGTAAACCACAGAGACATCAGACACCATGGGAGACATTTTTAGTGTCTGATAATGGCAAATAGTTTGGTGTCCAGGGAGGGTGGGATAGCTGGGTGGTCAGGTCAGCATGCTCCACAGCAGTCCTGAGGCTGGAAAGTCAGCCAAGGAACCCAGAATTGCCAGTCTTGTTCTCATCTGGAATGATCCTTTTAAAGAGAAATCCCAAGCACACAGAGAATTTAAATGATTCTACCACAAAGAACCTGACAAAGATATTTCCACCCTTTTCCCTAAGGCCAGAAAGGAAAACATTTTTTCTACCCAAATCACTGACCCAAGACTTCAGGAGATGCAGAACTCTTGCCCAACTTTACTGTTACTTTTACCCTATGTGTAAATATTTGTTTATTAAGCTGTCACATCAGATAATCAGCAAATCACTTCTCCCGGGTTGCAATCCACCACCTGACAGGCTGCCAAGGGGTGATTAATATTCACCGTCTTCCCTCCTAGAGAAAGAAGTTGCAGCTTTCCCTGGCTGGTCCAGAAAAAATAAAAGCAGCCTTTCTCACAATGACAGTTCAAAATCCCAGCACTGTTCAAACAATTCACTTTACTCAGCTAACACTTCTTTACAGACAATTGCTCTCTGAAATTGAAACTGGATATTAGTGGACTGTTTGAAAAATACAGCTGTGTGAGACAATTAAACTGTTTGAAGTTTGCTATTCTACCAGCCAGTGAACTTGGCATGTGGTTTCTCCAGTGGGTTTGGATCTGATTTAGGCATACAGAGCTTGGAAATGGGCTTATCTGAAATTTTTCCTCTGGATCTTTGGGGTATAAATTCATTGAAAAGCTCAGACTAACTACACAGGCAAAACCCACTGTGAAACTCTTGCCTTTTTTGTCTCACTGAAAAAAACCATAAAATCTCAGGCCATGACAGCCATTTGAGATCTACTTTCTGAATGACAAAAAATATTCTCTTTCCTTCTAAAATCAGACCATGGTCCTTGACACCAGAGGAAAAGTTCACAAAGGGAAATAATGGCATTATCTGAAAGACTGGAGGATCTCATGCTGCCCCATCACAGATATATTATGACTGTAGTCATTGGTATGAGGAAGAAGAAACTCAGACTCCACAGAGGTTATTTTACTTAAAAACTTATGAATGGGTATTTCTAAAAAATACAATGTGCACCATAAATAAGTGAACGCAGAGATCCAGGCATTCTGCCAGCATCCTTACCCTCACCTTGCCTTGTCACTAATACAGTGACAGAAAAGACTTCTGTCCTGCCTGATGCTCTCAGATTATCTTGCAGCAACAACAGAGTCCCTGTTCACTGCACGTGGAGTTCAGTTTGGGACAGCTCTGCACGCATGGCTGATGCTCTTTTAAAGGTTGCCAAGGTGCTGCCCCAATACCAAGTGTCTTCCCAGCAGTGATCAATCATATCTTACCTTGCAATCAGCGCCCTGCAGTCCATTACATTTAATCAATGCTGGAGCATCTTCTGTGTCTAAAATGATAAGTAAGCTCATTTTTCAATATTGACTGCAAGTGTTTGCTTTTCAGCGTGATTTCACTCCAAAATAAAAAATAATTAGGACCTTTATATTGCTTTCTCTGTGCTACAGATTCACCCTGCCCCTGCTAACTGTGAGGTAGTCTGTCATCCTGTGCTTTGCCAGCAGGTACACACATGCACAGAAGAACCTACTTTAGAGCGTTGTCAGTGGCTTTTTGCAGCATGAAAACCCAATTGCTCATTTTAGTCAGGTTCATCTCAGTAAATGAAAACGCAGCAGAGCTTTATCTATGAAACCAGGCAGGGCCCCTGTCCAAGCCCTGATGTTAATTAAGGCGACCTCTGAGAAGCTTTACCTCCCACCCAGAATCAGCTGCCTTTGAGCTTGTGCTGATAGCAGAAATAGAGGTGGTATGTGACCAGGACTTGGTTATTTCCCCTTCCTCAGCCAATGCCTTATTATACCAGGCTCTGAGGGCTGTGGCTGTACAGCTAACAATCTGTGAAAGCGTATTTCCCCAGCGGTTCCTTCTGAGCAGCATGAAAGTGTCAGATGAGGACAGAAGCTGGCATTATGCTACTGGCATGACTGAATCACAACAGGAACTCTGTTGTTAACAATTTAACTGTCTAAATATATTGCACAGCACTGTCCTGTCTGGTTTCTGCCCCGCATTATTTTTATTAGAGAAGGTTCAGGGAGCTAATTGTCCAGCAAAACTGTGTGATGAGCCTCTTAACAGACACCAAACTCACAGATCCAAGCAACTGTTCAGCTGTTCAGCATCCTGGCAATGGTGGCAAAAAATAATTCAGATTATGTTAAATCTTCATCTCTTTCAAAACCAGGTCCTTTCATGGCAATGGTTCTGGAAGATCACTGTGATCTCTGAAAGTATGTCAGCCTTCTCTTCAGAAGGCAGAGGCCTGAATTACCATGACCCTCTGGCTGATGAGCTTCTTGTGCTAGTAGGTAGCTTAAGAAAAGGTTTCTTTTTCACACACTTCACTGCCCTTGTATCAAACCCTCCTGAGGACACTCTGGAAACGTGACACAGGCTGACAAGTGCAGCCGTAGCTCAGGGAGAGGCAGTAAGTTCAGGCCTCACAGAGACAAGTCTCTCTTCCCCAATGTTGCCTTCTGGGAGCTGTTTGGCAGCAAACAGCTCTGCTCATTTACCATCAGCCTGCTCCTCTGCTCCATCCACCCATGCTATCCTGCTTCATCTTCCTCTCGCTTCCCCCACCTTTTCCCTCTCCTTTTATTTTCCAGTGTCCAACTTCATAACACACTTCCCTTTTCAGCCTCCATCACAGGTCCAAACACCCTTTAACAGCACAAATATTGCCTTTCCTTACAATTTGGACATGAGTCAGTGAAACCCTAATCCAAGTTGTCTGGCTGCTGGCAGAGGAGCTCACCTTCAACAGTCACCTCCCATGCAATGATTGCCCTCCAGGAAGCCCTGCAGGTTCCCCAAAGCAGAACCATCTGGCCTGAGCAAAAGAAAGAAGGCAGCAGTAAAGATATGCCAGTCCTGTCATCACTCCTCCTTAAACCCATCCCCTAACTTGACAGGGTAAATTAAAGGTGATGTTTGGGGTGAAATGAAACAAATTTAAGGCATATTCTCTTTTTGCTGTTAATTTGGGGACCTCTATTGGTTTCAGAAAGGATTATTCTATTATTATTCTAGCAGTCTGCCAATAAAGCTGGTAAGAAACGAGTCAAGCTCTCCTTTTTCCAGCCCCCCATTTACAATTATAATTGGTCTCTTTATTTCCGCAGTATTATTGCTTAGTGCACTGCAGTACCTCCTGCCTCAGCAAGATTAAAGGTAGTAAGAATCTTAACCTTACATTTCATTGCTCTTGTCAGTTCAAGTTAGCTACACAATGTCATTATGCTTTTATATAATACAGAAGAAAACAAGTTGTACTTCTAGTATTCCTTTTAACTAAATCCATTCCTTTTCTAGGCAGCAGATAGCAAAAATTAATGTCTGTTCTCATAATATTTTATGATCTTGAACATCAAATATTCCCTGCTCACTGAATCAATTAGGATTCATTGACTCCTATTAGTGGTTAACAGGGCACTGTGTTCTTCAAGCAGACATTAATAATGAGGCTTTGACTCTGTGAAACCACACTAGATAGCCAGGAAGTCATTTAAGTTACATGCAAGACTTGGTGTGCAGGAATCAAGAAACATGAATACATTTATTTTCTTCAACGCATTGATGCCAGCCAAAGTCCGCACAGTGCAACTTTAAAATATGATGGCCTAGGTTCACAATTTTTACCTAATGCCTTTTATTATTTAGTTGTGTTTCAGGCAGACAGAAAGATAGACAGTTGGACACAAGACATGAGGAAATTCAGGGTCTGTAAATTTTCAAAGAATATTTTTAGGAAATACTATTCTCTAAGACTAGTGCAACATTGCCATTGGCAATATAAATTGATACTATAAGTGATAATAGGGATATCTTCATTTAGAATTATGTATACATCTACACATACAGTTACACAGCCTGTCACGAAAAGGCTCTGAACAGTTTTGCTGTATACTTTAAAAACAAAGAAACAACTTTGTACTGAAGCTCATACAACTGTCCTTGAAACGTGATGCTAATAAACGAAATTTTATGTTGTTCTACTCATGAAGTTTAAGAAGCAAATTAATTTGTCTCACTTGTGAGAGCAGCATCACCAGCTCCAGCAGTTGTTAGCAGTGTAAAGCAAATAAGGTTAGGATCCCTGGACACATTGTGCTTCTCAGAAATAATTGCTCTCTTGAAAGAGTTAAGAGCCTCTGCCCTTTCTAAGTGTGGCACAGTAAAAACATTGCTCTCACTAACAAGTATGGTTCAGTAATTGGAAAGTAATTTTAAATTCTAATTCCAAGTAATTTGATTCGCAGGAAATGGCAGTTAATTACTCATGCAAATGCCTCTGTTAGGTGTGGCTGTACTAATGCACAATGCGTGAAGCAGTGAGAGCACACAGTCCAATGTGCCTCAGAGAGCCTGAGATATCTTTCATAATACTGAGTAGAACAATATATTTTTTCCGCAAATCACTGCCTGCTGAAACTAATTCACACATGGAAGTTTAAATGAGAGGTGTAGTGCAACCTAAGGAGTAACTGTACTCTAGCCAGTGTTAACTAATCTTTGCAGACTTGTGGCCCTCTGTGACAGTCCCTTTCTGTCGTTCTGGGTTTCACAAGGCCTGGGCCTTTCTGTCATCCCAGTTTCATCTCCAGACCATGAAGAACTTCCAGCACGTCTGAAGGTATGGGCTTACAATCCTAAGCAGGGCCCAAAAGCTCACACGCAAAGGGTCAAATCAGAAAATGCCCTGTTTGAAAAGTCCTGCCTAAGAAAACGTTTGGACAAGGGAACCCAGCACCTTTTCCATGAGGGGAGGTTGATCCTACTGCACTCAGCCAGGGCTTTCCCACTCCCTCCCCACAACACATTTGTAGCGTGCTAGCCTTCGGTCTGTCACACAAGGTTAGCAACGCTCCACTGGTGCTGTAAGTACACTCACCCACCTATTTTTGGCTCTACTATGGCACGGATTCCAGTAGTAAATAAGGTTCTTGCTCTCTGCAGTCTACTTATCCAACCCTAACCCTGTGAGCTAGGAAAATACCACTACGCCCACAGCACATTCAGGGAGTGAGGCAGAGAGAAACTAAGCTGTGGCACAGCAGGGTCTGTACACCCCCCTCCCATGTGAGCACCCAGCCTATCTTACCTACCTATGCTTTAATACTTTTTTTCTCTCTGAGCACACTGTTTTTCACTTGAGAACAGTGTGATGTATCCTGTGTACTGGCCAGAGATGGGGCCAGGACACCAGCAGGGTGCAGAGCTCCTGGAGACCATCTCTTCAGCTCCAGGATGCATTGCAACATTCAGTCACAGCTGTGGGTCAAAGTGACACCAATTCCTAAAAAGTCACCAGAAGCAATATGGGAAAAGTAGCCTGACCTTTGAACCAAGGCAGTTAGGAGGAATTGTACTAGTGAAAATTAGTGGCCAACTAGAGAAGCACAAGCTACTTGAGATGATCAGAGTACAGAGATTTAGTAGGGCTTTTATAATGAGATCTTTCTTGCTCTCCCTGGAGAACTGCAAAGGAATCCACAAATCTGAAGGTAAGAGTAATTTGGTCTCACTGAATGCCTTGATTTTCAGAAGCATCTTCCAAAGCATTAGAAGAAACCAAGCATCCACGGAAGGTCTTTGCCCAGTTAGGAAATACAGTAGCAACATTTTCTCAGTGAAGAGTAAGCAACAGTTCAGGAGGGGTCTGTTCTGTTCAGTGTATTTATGGAAAATTTAGAAAAGGGTGAAGTGAGAAAGCTTATCAAGAATACTAAGGTATTCGGGATAGTAAGGACTAGCACCAACCGTGAAAAATTGCAGAGGAATCATATACTACTGAGCAATAAAATCCCTCAAAAGCTTTATAGCAGAACTGGCAAATGTTCAGACAAAGGAAAAAGAGAAGATCAAAGGTAGAGAAAGTTGCTGTACAAGGAACAAATGAGTGAGGTAGGACACATCACTCTGTGAAAGAGGTGACTTCTGGGTATAGAAAAAAAAATCTGCAAAAAGACTGATTGTCTGCTTCTCTAACAGTACCAGCAAGAGGGCGCCATCAGTTGAAGCTTGAAGGAGCCAAAATAACAGCAAAAAGAGCAGCAGGAGCTCCTCAACAAAGGGCTTGTACAGGTAATACAAGTTTTTGTGGCTTCGAGGGAAGGCTGGACATATTCTCACAGAGGGCAACTGCCCTGGGACCGCATCTAGCCATGAAGACTCTGAGTTCAAACACATGAAGGCTGGGAGAACATCAAGTATCACACGTGCCTGTCTTGCTCGGACTGTTCCATAGGTCTTCACCTATGGACACTGTCAGAAACAGCACTCTGCGCTGGGCGAATCTTGCGTCAGGGTCTGCATCACCAATGTTATATCCTAAAAGAACTAAATTCTCTCTCCTGTAAGGAAATTTCAACATCTTTCTTTATGGATTGACTCACCTCTGGAGATCTGTGTCAAATCTACTCCTTCCCCAAACATTTTATAGTTCTGTCTGGACTGCATATTTTTTAAAAATTTCACACCAGAGGCAAGCTTGACTACACCTCCCAAGCTCAGAAATAAGAGCTCCAACACAAAAGAGCACAAACATAATTTTAATTTAACTTAAAACTTCTAGGCTACTCTCCTGATGATTTCAAGGTTAGCATAAAGCTTTATTGCCACTGACAAAGTTCAGTTTAAATAAAGAAAGGCCTTACAACCAGAATATCCTGGCACTGTAACATGCTGTCTCAAGTATGCAAAAGTGCTTGAGAAAGAGCTGTGTGGCACACATAAGGACAAGAAAGATCTCTGAGACATCCATGAGATGATTTGTGAAATATATTTCAGTCATTCTCTTTGTTCAAAGATTGAAAAAATAAAGAAATTGTTGAAATTGGACACTATTTTATACATGAAGTACTTCGAGATCTGGGGGAAAAAATATTAGGTGCTAGTAGGAGTCCAGTCATGATACAGTGGTGAGCAAAGCCTGTGTGTACTTAATGATTTTTTTTCTCCACCAACTTGCTGCCTGGATTCTCAAGCAAATCAGTATGCCAGGCAGGGGAGACAGCATACTGCAGCAAGAAAAGAAGCAAAGGAAAATAATGCTGTCATTTTCTATTTGCACATTTCTGATGCAAAAGGAGAAATATCATAGAGGTTATCCCTTAAAGCAGAGCTTGCTTGGTATTTTTGGTTCCCTTCTCACAATCCTCACAAGGAAGATAAACAAAACATCACCGGACAGAGCTTCTACAGGAACAGCTGTAACTGGAAGACATCTTGTTCTGCTCAGCAGCAGCATCTTGCCCTGAAAAAAAGCCAAACAAACTAAAAAAAAAACAAACCCAAAAACCCCAAACAAAACAAAACCCCCAACAACCACAAAAAAATAGATTTTCAAGAAAAATCTTGATGTAGTTACAGGTCTTGATTGTGGCACCAAGTGATCCTCTGTGGAACCAGCTGACCGGTGGCAGCGATGGGGCCAGCACAGCACAGGCAGTGTCCGAGGAGCACCACACTGAGCTGCAGTGCCCAGGCCTTCCTGGGTGCCTCCTGCATAGTCCCAGTTGTGCCTCCCCAGTCCTGCCTGCTCTGCTCTAACAGCCCAGTTTCTTCCTGACACTTACTTTCTTAGCAGAATCAGGGAAGGGGCTGAGGAGGGCTCAAGTAATGTTTTGCATTCTTGGGTATTGAACTACACGTGAAAATTGTTCATATAAACGCACAGAGATTCTTTCTCTCTTTCCCTTCCTTCACACAGCACTGAGAAGTTGTTCCATTCCCAACAAGATTAATGAAGCTGTTTTCCTGGTGGTTGATGTTCTACAGCCCATGCACCCTCCTGGTCACAGCACACCACCTCCAGCCTGTGGTCCCCCACCACAGTGGCACCCTGGAGCTACCCCAAACACACCTGGCTCTCTCCACATCCCCCCACCCTGTCCAGCTCCCTGCTGGCTGCTGAACTGAGGGCAGTGCCTGCTGCAGGGGGTTTGAGCCCCATGTGCTGCGTGGAGAAGCTTCTATCCTCCTGCAGAGCCTCTTTGTTCCTCCCCTCCGACTAACCACCTCCACAGAACTTGGAACAACTCCATGTCTTTTGAAACCCCATGCTTCCATCTGATCTGCTCAAGAGACTGGTGGGTTCAAAAATTACACCTGGGGGAGGAGGGATATGCAGCTTAGAAAGACAGCGTAGCTGCTCAAGCTACATTTCCTTTGGGAAGTTTGACTAATCTTTCCGCATTCTAGGTCTGGAATTTTCATTCAGCTATTCATCCAATATTTAGCACTCTGAATTTTTTAAGGCTATTATTCCACAAACTTGAACACTTTCTGCTTCTGTAATGTTTGAATACATTCTGACTGCTGAGTTCAAACAAGGTGAGATTTTGGTGAGCAAGATGAAACACAGTAATTCTCCCTGTTTTCCCATTTATTTCCCTTTTTAAAATCCAGTAAAAATAGAATTCCCTCAAGGAGGCTTCAAAAAGTACTTGAGGTTCTTCATTATGAATTGAAAGGATCCACAGGAAAAAAGAAAAAAAAAAAAGAAAGAAGACAGTTTTCATTTAGAAAATGGCACTTATAGAAAGAAACATGCAAGGCTGTAAGCAATCAAGCCACATGCCCTGAGGGCCATGATTGCACTGCACCTAACTTCAGCTGAGGTCACTTTACTGGGGTATTTGATTTACTCTAATGACTACTACTTAGCTCAAGTTCTATTAGTAGAAGTCCCATGTAATTGGGGACACATTTATCGGGAGCCAATGGACTGTATAATGTTTAACCAAGTATTAAGCAAGTGAGGAAGTTTAATCTCTTTTTGATTGATAGAGGAAGCAAAGATTCACAAAATAAGCACAGGCAGAATGCATTGGATTTCACTTTTAGAATTTTTAAAATTCATTTATTTCTCTTTTACTCTTATATTTTTTAAACTCATTTACATTATTTTCATGACCTTCAGGCTTACTCTATAGGAGTAAGCCTGAAGTATAGGAGGTCAGATTAGATGCTCACATCAAACCCATTGAAACTGAAGTCTGCATAATCCCAGAAGACATGATTCTTCCAGCACCCAGGCAGTGATGAGAAGGATCTGCATGCATTTGCAACTCAGAAATTAGGCTGGAATGCCTGCATTTCAACATGAAATGGAGAGCACCTGCCACCTTCACTGGAATCTGAGGGCTAGTTTTGAAAAGTCCAGAGCCCAGGTCAGTGCTTATGTCCCATAGAACCTCAATTGTGGCTAAGCAGATTAAACCTCAAAAGTTCTGTCTATATCATAAGGAAACTGGTTTGTAAACGAGGCTAGATCAAAGACAGAAGCAGGGACAGAGCCTTGAAGGTAGGGGTAACAAGAGTCAAACCAGGCTGAGGTATAAACACGTTATCTAATCAGGGTAACAGTAAGTGCAAC
Source organism: Ifrita kowaldi (assembly GCA_013398055.1). Classification (NCBI taxonomy): domain Eukaryota; kingdom Metazoa; phylum Chordata; class Aves; order Passeriformes; family Cinclosomatidae; genus Ifrita; species Ifrita kowaldi. Next base: position 225,920 of record VZRS01002622.1, on the reverse strand, counting down.
CAGTAACCAAGGGGAGAAAAAACCCCAAAAACCAAACAAAAATAGGACCTTTTTCCAGATTCACCACAAACACTCAGACATCACTGTGCTTTAAAGGTGCAGCTTGCCTCAACCCAGTTCAATCACTCTCTACTGGAATTGCTCCCTTCTTGTGCTGCAGGCATCTCCAGTGGAGCCGGGCCCACGGCCATTCCTGCTGGCCGCGGGCAGGCAGCGGAGCCTGTGCCAACCTCCACAGCACAGCCTGCTGCAGGAAGATAGGCAACACCACTGACTTGGTGTGGAAACAGAGAACACCACAAGTGGTATCCAAGAAAGACAGAAAATTTACTGTGAAATAGAGAAGACTTGATGCATCATTTTCAGAGAGCACTTGTCTGTGCTATTGCAGTAAGTGTGCATGGGACGGGAATGCCCCAAGAGCTACAGGCATAAATAAGAAAGGTGTTCAAAAGGCAGAATTACCCTATTACTAGTTACCTTATTACTACTAACTTAAGAGTTACCTTAAATTAATGATAGCTGCCTGCCTGTGGCCAGCAGGAATGGCCGTGGGCCCTGGTCCGCTGGAGATGCCTGCAGCAGCTGGGGGGAAAAGAAAAAAAAAAGAGGAAAAAAGTCTTAACAAAGTAGCCATTAATATGCTGCACATTTCCTCTGGAAAAGGCAATTGTAAATGCAGTGTTTGTAATGAGCAGTCTGGACTCTGAGGCCCAAGAGAGCTTTACCCAAGCGTACAGGCATATAGGACGGGTTTGCTCCTGCCAAGACATCTGTGGAGGTCTCTCCCTTAAATTACAATTTACATGCTCCTCAGTAATTGCACTCATATGAGAGGTTTTGTTGGAATGAGCAAGGAAATGAAGTGACATATTGATGCTGAGGAAAGATCACATGGACACCAAGGGAACATGTCATTTTATGTTTCTACCCTCTACAGCCAGAGGATGTGAAACATAATCCACAGGAGATGTTCACATTGCACTAGAGGTTCTTAAGGTGTGAATAGCTGATAAACAACATATGTGTTAAGGTAAGATAAGGTAAGGTGGGCAAAGGTGGAATAGTTGCCAACATCAGAGTCCAGCCAGGACACACAAAATGAAGGAAACACTGGGCTGATTCAAAACATGTATTTCCTTCTGTGTCTGCAATAATTATGAGCACTGAGGCAAATCTCCACAAGATGGGTATAATCAAGGCCTTTGAGGCTCAATCAGATACCTGCAGAACTAAACATCAATATTAAATTCAACATTGAGAGATATCAGCTGGACTGATGAGAAGGGAGGTCAGCAAAAAGTTTTTTTAATCTTTTCTAATGATTTATTTTTCATCCTGGCTTCAGCTCTTCCTTATTCCTCTACCAAGTGTGCATACATAGCTGCATATATACCAACCTTGCTTTCCTCCAGCACTTCTCTTCAGCTTCTCTTCTGCTTACAGACCATTTTTGTTTCTACTTCTGCTTTTCAGCTTCTTTCATTCTTTATTTCAGTTTTCTCCCTTGACCGATTATTATTTGCTTCTCTCCACTCACTGTGTTTTTCTCTCATAGCCTAGGATTCTAATTTGCTCTCCTTTGTGTCCTAACCTTTCCTGCCTTAATGTTTCCACCTCCCACACCCAGTATCACACGCAGAGCACCACGGGAACAGCTTTCACCCCTGATGGGCTCCCTCTTGATAAAAGCTTGCAAGGTTTGGACTGATTCTATTTACAATGTATCTTTCAGATGCAAGTGAGAGGGACTTTTTCCTTAAAAATATATTTTGAAAAAAAAATCCCTTGTTTCTTCTTTCTCCTTAGCCTTATCATCCATCAAAGCAGTCAGCCCTTTATAAAACGAGCTGCCGTGAGAGGAGCCTGTTGGCAGGGAACCTGCTCTGGCTGGGAAGCTGCCAAAGGCTGTAAAAGCACTGACAAACATCACGACAGAAAGAGGAGAGAGAAAAAGAAGCCATAGCCAGTGTCTTGTAAATGGGTTAGTATTACAAAAGGGGAAAAAGGCACCGAGACGTTTCAGAGTTAGTGTCTCTAATGCAAAGCCACCACATTTTAGAAGAAGAGTGATTTAGAAATTACTGCTTTTCTCAGCAGTTACCAGTCCAGAGCTAACACTACTTCTCTCCCGCACTTCCAGCTTCAAATACAACCAGCAGCTGTTCTTCAAATCCTGTGATGTTGACAGAGCAGTATCTTATCATCAACCAAATTCTCCCCACTTGGAAAACCTCCTGTTAATAAGTGTTTGCAAAAACAGATGTAAAGAGTCTCCCAGATGTAACAAATAGAATATTTATTTTCCTCTAATTCCTTTTACACAAAATTCTACTTGAGTGTCCATCTGATGTGCCACATGCTGACATCTAGGGAGAAAGTGAGCAAAGCAAGTTAGAGAGGTGATGTTTGTATGCAAGAATTACAAATCATTCAAAGCCTCTTAATTACTTTTGCTTCTGGCCTGCAAATGTACATCTGTTCCCACAGCTACTTTTTCCATTCATGTTTCTCCTTTCTTTTCAGCAGTTTGCTCTGTCCATTCATAGCGTCTTGGCTTCACTAGGCTTTAAACTATTTGGCATTCACTGCCCAGCACCTGGAAAACTGGGACTCCAGCACAGACAAAAGCCTGGTGTGCTCTAACTGCATTGATAACCACTGAAACAGAGTGATATTTATTAATGAAAAGGATGCATCTAAAAGCTAGAACCTGAAAGAGGAACAGTATTTAACCTCACACCCATTTTTTTCCTTTCCCTTTACCAGTGTGAAGAAAGAGGTTTGAGTGAAGCACATTTTTAGCCTGCACCCCAGGAATTGTCTGTGCTCTTTACCCCAGCATCACAGGATCAGTGTGAAGTGCTCATCAATCAAAATGGTCTGCTCATTACCACTAGCAGTACTGAGTCGCTCTGCCCCAAAGGAGGGGGTTACAGAGGAATAGAAGCTGGAGACACTTACTGGAAAGAAAACTCATAGTATATTTGGCATTTTCACTTCTCAGAAAGCTGGTTTAAACATGCCCAGCATCCGCAGAGGCTACCCAAAGGACTGTAAGGCTGATCCAGCTTTAAATAGGAGAAACCTAAATGGTGATTTAGAAAGCATTAGGGTTTGAGCCCACTTTTCTCTCTACAAGTAAACTTAGGAATCATCCACACCTAGGCGAAAGAGAACAGGAGAAAGCTCTAGGCCTTTTGCCTCCTCCGTGAGTTCACAGAGATAGCATCACCACATCACTCAGGTCTGGAGCCCTGGAAGAGAGCTCTAACTAGAGGGGAGCACCTCAGGCAGGGACCTCTGGATTTGCCTGGTGACTAATTAACAGGATCTTCCTGCTAAAAAGAGACATAAAGATGGTCTGTCAGTACACCTACATCCACGTGTCACATTCTTGTAGTGCTAAATATTTTCCCTTTGGGATCTGAAGGACAGAAGTCAGGACTCAGTATGGCACCTCTGCCAGGTCTTCCTGTGGTTCTGGAGCCTCCAGCCATAGACAACAACGTGAAGAACTGCAGAAGCTGAGCACTGAGCAGATGTCCTCAGGGCACTTGAATCCCAAACCTAGCAATTTCATTCAGCTAGTTGTGCTGGAATATGCTTTCTGCCCTTTTATAAAATATGCTGAGCTTTTTTAAACATCTTCTAATGCAAGTTTCTGAACAAATAATTCATGTCACCCTCTAACAACATTTCCTTTCTACAAAGACTAATATCCACATTGATTTGTATAATATTTAGACTGTTTTTTTCTTTCAAATTTAGTCTGTATTTAAAACAAACCATTGTGTTTCTACATATTTAATGACTATGACTCATAAAACCTATTTCATCTGAGATTTTTTTTATTATTCTCATATGATTTTGATGCTGTTATTTTTGGCTACCAAACAAGAATATTTTGGTGAGAAAAGAGACTCTGTATCTTCTGGACCTCACAAATGTTTTAAGAAAAGATAGTGCTCATTCAGGTATACATGAATAATTCATAATGCAGCCTCATTTTTAGCACCATAAATTCAACCTATTAATTTGCAATTCCATTTTTGCATTATTCATTTTCTTCTAATTGCAGAAAACCTTAAATAAAGTAGGGAAACACTTCAGTGCTAGGAATTGTTGGAAGTTAGAAACAAATAATATTTTTCATTTAGAAGTAAACCAAGAACAGAGGCACATTTTCCAATGTGTCATATTCGACCTCAGGGCTAAACACAGCTTGACCTTCTTAGCTTAATTTTTTTGTGGAAATACAGCCAGTGCAATCCCAGGGTGTGTGTGTGTGCGTGTTACGGGTTTCTTAAACCCACAGGCCAAATTCCATGAAATTTCACAAAAGAGCAAAATGCCTTTATGCAGTCTCAGTAATTTTCATCTATTTCAAGTTGCTTGAAAATAGATAATCACAATAAATAGCCACAAAGAAAAGAGACTTTTTTCTTGCTCTAGCTTAACATGCGTTTAATTAGAAACTATGGAAGCCCTACAGAAGGGAGGTAAAAAATGCCCCCTTTACAAGAAAAGCTCATTCAGCTCTCTTTAATTTCAAAGGCTGATGTCTATATGAGAAAGAACCATCTATATTGGCAAGCATCAACTGTGAAACATATTCAAACACGTCTGGTTTTGTGGTACGGTACATCCGTACTGTATTTTCTGTAACAAGGGCAGCTACTACAGGTAAAGGTCATGCCTATGACAGAGATTTATGCCAGTGATCCTCATCCTCTGATTTTAGTTTTAAGTACTTCTGTCTAAAGAGCACAGAGACCAGCCAGGCAGTTCATGTAACTCCCCCAATGTCCTGACCCACCAAAGCTGGATGTTTCAGGCCCCTGCTGTTGAAGGGAAGGCCAGGCAAGCCGATGACCCCTGACAGGTCTTTCTTGTTGGCCATCTACCTTAACACCAGATAGCATCAATTTATTGAGGCAAAAAGAACCAAAACAAAACGTAAACAAAACCAAAAAACAATGATGTGCAGCTTTGCAACCAACCTTCTCTAAAACATTAGTGAAGATACTAGTCTCTCACAGCACTACCTCAGGATTACTGTGTAGCAGTCTTCTGCCCCCTGCAAGAAGTCCTACAGGAAACCCACAAGCAGAAGCTGGGAAGTTTTGAAGACCTCCAAGAACAGTTTTCAAGAGGGTGGATAAATACTAGTTTGACTCTTGCAACTGCTCGTGACTTATTTAGCATCTCAGAGGATGCAAGGCGTGTGTCCAAATTCAAACAGGGCTGTGACTGTATTCAGCTACTTTGGCAACCAGCCAGTTACCAGGAAGGACTGATATATGTGTATGTGCATGCCAGCTGTGAAAACTTGTTGAAGGCATCGAGGTAGGTATCAACTGCAATTTATATCTGACAGAAAAAGTAACAATAATTTTTACAGACACTCAGCCTTGTGACTTTGTCGTCACTGGTATAAATGGCAATTGCTGTCAGCCTGAACAGGACCTTACTTTATGCCTGTCATGCGTAATTTTCCACACACGTTGCACAGTGGGTTCCAAATCAGTATAGCCTCTGCCGGTGAAATGAGACCAGATTTCTTGTAAGACCAAAACGTTCATTATTTGTACAGATTTTGGATATCATGCTAGTAATTAATATCTTGGATTTTGTATCAGTTGCTTAGTCAAGAATAATGTATAAGGAGAGTGCCTGAAATGTAAATTATCCATATGGGTGTGTATCTAATAAGAAGTGGTACCCAACTTGGAATCTGGCCCTGTAGGTATCTGTTTTAAAGAAATGTTTAGGCTGGGAGAACTCCAGGAGGTAATGAGGCTGTCACTGGCACTGTGTTGCTGCAATGGTACAAGGACAAAGCCAGTAAGTTGCCTTTCATTCCCTTCAGGGAGGCTGGAGCCAAGAAGCAGCACTAAATGCTCATGGTCCTGGGCTAAATGCCCCTTTCCTGCAGCCTGGTCTCTTCCAGTTAAAAGTATCTCTGGTTTCCCTCCAAGCAAATACTAAGCTTACGGTTTGAGAAAGCATTTGGAAGAAGATAAATGCAATTTCAGCATTAGGATTTTGAGGGTTAGCCACCACACTTTTTTAAAGAGAACTGTTAAAATTAATTCTCTCCCTCACTCTGCGCAGCTCACACCAAGGGGCATTAAGCCTCCAGAGACACATCTGAGCACATTCCTAAAGCAGCCCTAAAACCCCAGTTTCACCTACTGCAAGTATGAAGGCCACAACTCTAGATATTTAAAAAAAAACTTTACAGGATATGCTGCAAACACAGAGCATACCATCCACTCTGTCCTGCTTCTTTTTGCCTCAAGAACATCAGCAGGAGTAACAAACTCTGAGCCCGACGCTGGTGCAAAGAAAACTGTCCACCAAAAATGACTTGTAGGGCATCCGGGACATTCCGTGTGCACACACGTGAGAAAAACTGGGTCACCACTACTTTTTCCTCCCTTTTTTCTTCCGCAGGCGCTCTGCAGCGTGAGGTAAAATCCTGCAACTAGATCATAAGGATAACAGCATTACAAAACCCATCAATAGATCAAGTGCTCAGGGACACAGAGGTCTAAAACACATTGTGAGAGCCTTTTCTTAGCCAGCAGCTCCCCATTCATCTTATCTGCAGTTCAGTGAAGCAAAGTATTCAATCAGAATTAATTCTTACTACATAAAAAGTGAAAGACTGTACATTTAGAAAACCTTAACAGAGCTTTATATCAATAACAGAGGCAGGCAACGGGAAGGTTCTCTACAGCAGATGCAATTAAAAAAAAATAACAAAAAACCCCATAAACATTTCTCATAGTTCTTTTGAAACAGCCATTCAGACTAGCTTCGTTGGGCAGAGCTGGGGTTGTAAAAGTGCTCTTGGCTCAGGGTATGTTCCATCAGCACCCACACTGGAAAAATCCCACACAAGAGCATATTTTCTCCTCCTGCTATAAAAAGGGGCAAATGAAATATTTTAGAGCTTTGGGATGACTTTCTTTGGATGTGAAGGTTCTCTGGGCTGAGCTATAGTTGGAAGTATTCACTGAAGGATTGGGCAAGGAGGTCTGAGAGGCCTTGGGTGGAACCCCACAGAATAGCTGAGGAGTGCATCAGTGCACACATCCTGCATCTGTGAACACGTCCACAGCAGCCTCAGCTGCAAGCCCCCTGAAAAAGCAGGCAGATCAAGAACAGGGGTTTCCACCCAGGAAATCCTGCCCTTCGTCATTCAGTCTTCGTTCCCCACACTGTCTGGCATGGGGGGCCTTGTCTTCACTAAATTCAATCTGTGTAACAGCATTTAGCACAACTTCTAGCTTTTATTTCTGCCTTAGTCTGAGGGGGGAAAAGCACTCCATGCTGGCTTAGCCATCTCCTTATGATGACAGAAGAAGGCAGAATAAGGGTGAGGGATTCAAGGGGAATCCCTCAAAACATAAATGCCAACTTGGGAAAGGTCAGCTGGAAGAAATGCTATATAGAATTGAAACAGGGTTGAGCAGGTAAAGCATACATATATTTTCTGCTTTGCTGGAAAAGAACAGAGCTCTAAATCATATTTTTAGATATAGGTATTGTACCAGGCAGAAAAAAAAAAGCTTGTAGCACAAATTCCTCCACTGCACCCTTTTCTCTCTCTCTCTGGGTGTGTGTGCGCGTGCATGTCTGTGTGTATTTGGGGGTGGGGGGGACATGGGGATTTTTTAACCCTGTAAGTGCCATTTGCTGAATTTGGACCAGAAACCCACACCTAGGGCATCCCAAGAGCAAGCTGACGGTTGAACCAGAATACTTCAATGCCCTTTTCCTCCTCAACTCCCTCAGCAAACCTGTATCACACTCAAATCAGTACCTGAATAAACTTGGCACCAAAGACAGAGGGTGGACCTCACCTTGCCTCATGGCAGTGTGACACAGGTCTGCAGAGGCAAGCTACAGAGCTGCATCTATTCCTCTTCAGCACATACACAGGATGACCCAGCCAGTGGCTACCTGGAAGCCACATTCCTCAGCAGAGGTACCAGCAGCCCCAGCCAAATACCAAATCTTTGGTGCTGGGCTGTTGTGAAAATTTTCCTAGCAGCTTCTTCTCTCTGTCTAATTTGTCCTCTATAGGAAAGTCACCACCAAGGAGAAAAACCTTATGCACTAACGAAAAGTGGAAATTTCACACTTGAAATCTCTTTCAGTCATCTACAACTTTTACTTATTAAAAAAAAAAAGAAGTCATTTCAGATTTCTGAACTGTTGCCTGGTGCCATTCAGCAAGCAGCCTACACATAAAGGCACTTGACACCACATTCAAGGGACTCATTGGGAATCTGCCTCTTGCCTCACCTCAGGTCAAATCAATTTTTTGGTTAAGATCTGAGTATTTTTTCTCTTTGAAACTTCATAGAATTTGTTCATTATCCTAAAAAGGCCAGTCACAGCTAACTGTTAGATATGCATTTTACGAGTATTTTGAAACTGAGGAAAAATATGATTTCATAGAGAAATCCCTGTTCTCTATGGCACAAAGTACATAGAAGCAAAAGTACTAGAACACTCTTTTATGATGCCAGATATATAGAAGGCAAGAACAACAGCCCCCTTAGTTAGCATTTACAGGCTGTTCACCCAACAATCGTCACTCATATATCCGTTCTTCAGGAACCTAGATATTCTGTGCATAACATGAACATAACACTGAAATGTTTTTGTCTTTTACTTGGCTAAATCACTGATTTTTTTCCTATTAGCAGTCCCCATGGTAACTAACATTAGTGAAGGAGGGAGAAATCCAGTGCCAGAGGAACCTGATGTTTTCACATAAATGGGCAAATGAGATGGAGACAGAGAGGTTTCATTCGGCGCTGTTCGGGAGAGACTGCACAGCCCCCTGCCATTGAATATAAGTTTGTCAGGAGAATTTAGCAGGGGGAAAAAGCCTGGTCATGTAGCTGCATAGCCAGTCAAGAAGTTGGCACAAGGTCACTTCCTGAGCACAGTTGGTGGTATTTTGCCTGAAGGAGCCTCCAGTTTCATTCCCACTCCCCAAGGTGCGGCACCCTGTTACGGTCTTGGATATTGCCTGAGCCCTGGTCTTGAAATGCAAGAGATGATGTTATGCAAGTATCATTTAAAAGTAGACCCGTAATTATTGCTTTAGAGTAAAGGACACTTGTGTGATACGCTTCTACTACCAGTCCTATTGCAAAACCCAGTGTTGGTGATGGCCTTCACTGCAGAGCCTAGTTATTCCTACCAGAAAGCTAATCTCCATCTCAGGTCCTTGAAGTAAGCAAGGAAAAAGACTGTGCAGAAGCAGACAGGGTTTGACTGGGTTGCAATTGAATGTAGGAGCGAGTGAATCCCAGGGCACAGGTCCATGAAAAAAGCCACATGCTCACTTTTGAATCAATGTATTTTTCAAGCACCAGCAGAGAGCACAAGACATCTCCAGGATGCTTTGTGCAAGTCTTGCTTCCCGACCGTTCCAGCCTCCTGTTAACACACAGGGCATCTGATATGAATTGGCTGATAAAAGGAAAACAAAAATCTAACAGCCAAGCCAACTGAATGGCAGAGAATCTCCAAGTGCCCTGTCAGGGAACTGTGGCTCAGTAGCTATGGAGGTCATCCTGTGATTCAGTCAATGGTTGTTTTCTGTGTTAAAACAGAAAATGCTAATAGGGACCTATAAATAAGGCATCTGAGCAGGGCTTTGCCACAGGCATTTTCCTGCCTTGCTGTACCAACTTCAAGAACCTCAAGAAGTTGGAGAAGGTTTTCACACAGACACTTCTATCCAAAACAACTCACTGTTTTTTTAAGAGCAGCCAGCTACCATAATTAAGCTGACAGCCTATTGCTAACACTTAATTTATCTAATAACACTATTGTCTATCAAACATATTCTGTATTAAGTTCAGCTAGAAGTCTGGAATACAGATGGTCTTGCAAAATCTGGGATAATTCACACTTACTGTGGAGGGAACTACAGCCTCATTTATTTAGTAGTCATTGACTCGATATATAGCTCACATTACTTCAGTGCAGATATTTAAATCTAAAGCAGTGTTCTTGTGCTGAAAAAAAGCACTGAACAGCACGCTGAACATTTTCCAACATGGTTAGAAAATGCAGCACCACATTTAACACAGAAACAAGTAAGATACAGGAACTTAAACAGGAAAAGGTAAAAGCTACTAACAAGGTGATACAAGCACCGTGTCATTTGTTGTGGACTAAGCTGGCAGAAATTGCTGTAGAGGTTTGAGGTGTGCCTCACCCATTCATGTATCTGAATGTGATGAAATATGTACAGAATGTATATCCTGTTCCTGTATTTGGCTGTGCTATCTCTTTTGAAAGGGAAACCTTCAGTGCGTCCCAAGGTCAACATACAGCAAATTCTGGATATGCATCAGTCCTCCAACAAAATCACTGTCTGTCCTTGTTTCCTACATATTCACCTGCATATATACACACACCCTCTCCCCATCCCTCCTGGATCCCAGCAGTGGCTTGCTGCTCTGCAGTCTTTCAGAATGGGCTGAGTCCCACATCCTGCACCAGCCCCTTGCTCTCTCTATATTGAAATCCGAACACTTGCGCCTGGTTCTGTTCTCATATAGGCAGAAGCAAGCCTTGCATGGGAGCAGACCTGGTTAAAACACACCAGATAGCATTCTTAGCAGGAGGGATTGTGCCTGGAATTGCAATGGGTCACCCAGAAGAGAGCATCACATTGTGCCAGTCCAGTGGTTTTATGAATGCAATTCACAAAGTCCCCCAACTTCTTGCTTTTTGTAAGGCGTGCTGTAAAACACTGCTGTATAGTTCAATGCACACACTGAAAGAAGAGGTCCATTTCTTTCCTACAGCACTGTCTGAGCAGCATGAGATCCTTGAGGACTAAAAGAAGATATAATGCTTTCATTCACAGAAGCATTGTAATGGGTGCTAATCAAAGCAAAGCCCCAGAATGGAGACACTTGCTTGTCTGAAATCATTGAATGAGCATCTTGTTATAACACATGAATGACCTTGGGTATTTTCCCTCTCAAAAAAACAAAACAAAAAAACCTAAAAAAACCCCCCAGGAGACTGCAGTGCTAAAAAGCTGACAGAACTGTTTCTCAAGTCAATTTAAATCATATTTAATAATTAACATTAGAGGGGGAAACACTTTGACGTATCTCTTGTATGATAAAGCTAAAATAGCATCTACAGAAGAAGACCCTTCCATTGAGAAATAGAGTTGTGTAGAGGGAAATATTTCATATTGAAATGATGCTGTTCAAAGTTGGGGGGAGGTCTTGCCTTATTTTAGAACATAAAGAACTAAACTCCCTGTCTCAAAGAACTAAGCAACATAAATAATTTTCATTTCCCCAAGCTCAGACATTTTGATGCCAGCTGTGATCTCTATAAGAATCTCAGCCTTAGAATTCACATCAAATGTTACTTTGCTATCCCAAGTTACTGTACTTTAATTTCTGCTGCCTCTGACTGCCACCTCACCCCCCAGCTCACTCCCCAACACAGAAACAGTCAGAAGAGCTGACTCATGAGAAACAGGTGATCAAAAATCCCCCTCTCTCCACAGGAGTTCACACCAATTTGGCTTCTGTGCTCCCATCTTGCTGGCAATCAACATGCTCACTCCATCCTGGCCCCACACCACGATTCCCTGGTCCCACTAGGAGCAACCTAGGTGCTTGTGCTCTTTGTACAACCTGTTTTCAGCACACTTTGGGGTGCAAGAATACAAGTCCTTTCCTTTGGTAGCTACCTGTTCAGTTTGCCTTTGGATAAGGAGTATGATTGATTTGCATTTATAAAGGAAACTAAAGGTCACTACCCATCAAGGTCTATTATCTGTCTGTCATACTTTGCTCTGCTGAGGAATCTTAATAGGTAAGCACTGATTACTCCTTTGTTACTGAAATCATTGATCGAACCTAGCAATAAGTAAGGCACCAGAGTAAATGCTTAGTCCAAAACAACAGCATCTGCCGAGCAGCTCACACCCCGATGAACATTACCACTGCAGCGTGAAGACTAAACAGATGCCCCCATACATCTACAGCAGAGCCCTTTCTCCAGTCAAAGCCACTCTGCTGAATCTTATGTGGGCCTGCCTTCAGTGTAGCTGTGCAACAAATGGACCGAGCAGAGAATTAAAGTCCTTCCCAGCCCTTGTGCACCTCCATGAAAAGCTGCCTTACCGGGACAACAGTGGCCAGTCTGACCAGCCACTCCAAACCCAAGGGCAAAGGCTGCCTGCAATAGCCCCACAGGGAATTACTGGTGATCAGGTAACTTTCTGGTGAATTTAACATTCCGGACAGAGACAAGATTTTCCATGGCATTCAGCAGTTCAAAAATTGTTTCTGGCTATTTTATGCCCATCTGTCTTCTCATCCTCCCCTGAGCTGCTGCCCCTGTGCAGGATGCTGCAGAGAGCATGACACTCACATCCTCTTGTAAACAAGTCAAATCTCATAGGGATATCCCATTCACTTCCAGAAGTGAGAAACCCTGACAGAAGGGAAAAGCAAATATTTGAAGACTATAATCTTTTCATTTGCCCTTCTGCAAGCTTGTTTTGTCTTCTATAGCTCTCATCGGCACAGAGATGCAGCTGCAGCTGGCCATCCCCAAGGCTGCTGAGGTGACCAGCATCTCAGATCTTCTCATCCACACTCTGCAACACATCACAACCCATCCGGGCACACGTAGCTGGGGTGGCTGAGGCACAGATGTGGTTTTTTGCCTGCTGCAGGGTACAGACTGCCTGTGCTTCCTGCTCACGGAAGTCCCATTCCTGTTTCATCCTTCAATTGGAAACACCCCATCTGAGTGGTGAGGCACCCCCCTATGGCTTTTTGAGAGTCTACTTAAAACAGGTGCTCCAGCACAGGCTCCCTGTGTCTCATGGATGAAAAGGTGGGGTTTTTTCAGAAGCAGCACTAAATGGCTGAACATATTTGGAAGCAATTTTTCCACAAAAATCTTCCAGGTCATGGTGACAGGAATAGATACTTCACCACGCTATGTCACAACATGAAGCCTTGTGGAAAGTTCAATACTTCCCAATAGAAGACAGAAACATGTTGACTCACTGCTCTGTCTTCTAATAAGAGAGGCAGAAAGAATGGGTGGGCACATGCTTGTCAACAAAAGTTAAAAATTGCCATGGGAGTAAAACAATGCACACAGGAGACAAGATGGCAGCCTTTTATCTGTTTAACTCCTTCTGCTCAGACAGACATACAGCAAACACCTAAATCAGTCCCAGTTACCAACAATGTAAAGCTATCTCCAAATTCACTAAGTAATTACATTGGGTTCTTCCTTTACTTAGCCCAGGCAACACCGAGTGTGTTTAAAGAGGGAACAGGACTGTGCAAGTACAGGGAACAAGAAATGCCCTCCCAATAAACTTGCTGACTTTGGAGAACAGAATACAACAGATGTAGGTAGAAGAGATGAATAAAATATTTAAAGGGTAGAATCCCAAAAAAATCCAAGGAGTACTCACAAAACAAACACTGAAAATTTCAAATTTCTTAACTATTTGCCAAGATTTTTATCGAAGCAATCGTGCTCCTCAGTGATTGTTGTGTCAAGTATCAGGTTGTCATTGCAGACGAGGAATAAAAACAATTTCATGCAAACAATTTCTAAGATTTTGAATTGGGTAAAACAGATAAGCAGGAAAGTATCAGCGTCACTATTCAAAGAACATATCACATCAAAGAGAACACAAAATAGAGCACAGTGGAAGGGAATGCTGTTCAGAAAAGGTTTTTAATTTAAAAATATGAAGTCAGAACCACATAGGATAAGAAGACAAGGAAGTCTCAGAATAATTTTGTCCCACAGCAGAATCAGCCTGTACTTCTATCTTTTCCAGGAAAGATTTGGCTAACCTACCCTAACCACTTGTAGTGATGAGGCATCACCAACACTGCCACTCCAGAATCTATTCCAGTGCTTTGTTTTTGGAAAGATTTTCCTATGACTTATTTGAATAATCTCTGCTTCACATCCTGTAGAGTCAAAACCACTACCACTTAACCCAGCTACCATAACTATGGAAATATTTTATTTTCCTCCTCCTCCTCTCAAGAGCCTTTCACATATTCAAAGACTGCTTTCTTGCTCCCCTCCAACCCCTTGCTTCAGATTAACCAATCTCATTATTTCACCCAGTGGGTGATGTCTGCTAGCCCTCTAATCACTCTCACAGTTTCTACACATTCATCCTTCCAGGCAGTCCTCATTTTTCTTCATTCTTACCACCCAAAATGAGGCGCAAAGCTCCTGCCCTGGCCTACTCAGAAATAGCAACAGCAGGTATCTGGTTGATTCCTGGCTTTTCACCTTCCTTCCCCCACCAGCTGCAACACTGGCCTTCTGCACATGGAGCTGCTGATCCAGTCCATCCTGTGCTTCTCTGCAAGCCCCAGATCCTCTTGCGGCAGGCTGCTTCCTTGGCACTCACCTCCCTTCACACGGCCCCATCGACTGGTGCGCTGCTGGCAGACTGCCTCAGGGCAAATATTGACTGCTCCCATTTATTAACTACCTACGGGTAGTACCTTGAACTTGTTCCTATTGAACTGTCTCACTTTATTTCCCAGCAATTCCTTCAAGTTACCAAAATGCTTTGGGATCCAAAAAGGAGAAAAAAAACAATATATACTACCCAAATCCCCACTTGATCCACCCTATTATTTTAACTACCTACCTTTGACACCACCCAAGGAAATGGGTACTGTATAAATTTTGATTTGACACCTCAGCAATTTCATTCTGACCACTTTTCTGTAGTTTACTTATAAGAACATGTGAAAGAATGTCTAATGCCAGCTCCTACTGATTCTTTCTTACCTGCCAATGAGTTGCTATTTTAGAAAAAAAAAAGACTGGTTTAACACTTTGTTCTTGACAAATACATAATGGATGCTGTTTATTTTGTTATCTCAAGGGTGCCTACAAAATACCACAAAATTATTTGTTTCAGAATTTATCAGAGAACTGAGGTGACAGGTTAAAAATAACTCACCTGCTTCCACTTTTTTAATTATCGATATCACACTTGTAATTTTCTCATTGTCCAGGACCCTGGCTGTTCTGTCACCTCTTCTTCTCATCCAGAGGATCAGAGACTGTGTCATTTCATGATCACCATCATATTAATTGCTCTTTAGCATAAACTTTTCAACTCTTCCTTGTAGTAAGAAATAAATCTTTAAGTACTGTTCTTCCCAGTTGCTTTTACCACCTGGTCTCACAACTCTCCACCAGTACACTAAAAATTGGATGAACCATCTGTGTTCTGTCATGTTTGTCTTCAACAAATGCCTTGGTAATTAAACCCCCATTAACAACACATGCTGCTCTGAAGGATTCTGTAAGTTCATTTTTGCTGGGACATCTCTGCCAATCTTCAACAGCAAGCAAATTACATGTGGTGATTTGTCAGTCAGGGGAAACTAAGTTTTCAGGGATCAGATCTAGTTTTTCCTCTGTCCAGTGTCCAGACAAAATTGGAGAAGGGAAGAATAAACTTTTATCTGCATTATGAGCAGGTAGACTCCAAGAGGAGAAAGACTGTCATGCCATAGCAGCAGTCCCCAGCGGCTCTTCACTTTGCACAGTGCCCTGCATCATAGAATTCATTCTGTTTGCCAAGATTTACAAGGGTTTAAATCTTGTATCTGAGAGCACAAGAGGCACCCTGTTGGGTTAGAGCAATGGTCCATCTAGGTTGGCATTCTGAACATGAAAGATCCAAGCTACAATGTGCCAACTAGCACTTCTTTATCCATGTTCCTTGATGCATGTACAAAACTTGAGCAGAGCAGCAAGGCAGGATCTCACTGCAGTGACAGAGACCTTCCAAGCCAGCTCTGTTCGTCCACATTTTCAGTGACCTCCTTTTTTCCAACACTTACTGGCCAAGGGTGGAAATCAGGTTCACTGTACATCCCTTGATCCTCTCCAGCCCCATAGGTGGGGTCATAGGTAGGAATTATAAGGGAGATCCACCAGTCTGCTGCCACAGCAAGTACTTGTAACAATGCGTCACACGGGCAGAAGAGCAGTAACTTCACCTTGGAGAACCTTCAGAAGTCCAGGCTAGATGCCATCTAGTCCTAGGAACTCCTTAATTTACCTGCTTATTCAAACCTGATCTGGGTCCTGTGACCTTCCTGCTGTGAAAAAAATCATTGGGTGTAGGAATCTCCCCAGCAGCAAAGACACGTGCAAATACAGTGAGGTTCTTGGATATGATGTGCTGAGAGCATCTTTCACCTTCGGCCAGCAAATGCTCCCACTGATCCCTTGTCTGGCTTTCCAGTTCTTATGCATTTGCAGAACTCATCACTAACAGCTCAAGCATCATCAGCAAGGCTCTCTTCAAGTTTTAGGGTTTTTTTCTTCTGTCCTCCTAATTGCCTATTTACTTGTCATAATTTATGGACTCTCTTCATTTGGGCAATTTTCCCAATTTTTTAATATCAATCCACTCTTTGTGATAGCCTTAACTTCTCTATTAAGCCTTGAAGGGATTTTACTGGATTTATGTTTTCTTTCTAATTGTAATGCAAAATTTACCTCAACTTCTAATACTGTAATTTTTAGAAGCCTCAATTTTCTCACTTCCTAGACTAGTGTTTTCAAGGTTGTTTTATTTTCTTTTCTGACAAATTGCCTCATTTCCACAGAGCGCCCTGTCTCGAAATTGGATATTCATGTTCTGAATTCACTTGGCTTGCTTTTGCTGAAATCTAATCATGTTGAGACAGCTGCCTCCTGAAGTAGGTCTCATGCACCACTTGGGTCCAAACAGAGATCAGCATCTTCTCCTGCAAGTTATTCTATGCAGCAGGAAATGCTGCATGTCAAAATTTTTTACCTCTTTACCTGCCCTGACAAGGCATCAATCCAGTCCATAGAAGGATGGTACAACCACCCCCTTTGCTGTCTGTTTTGCAGCCACAGCTCCTCTCACCTCACATTGCCCAGTCCTGTGACGATGATCAGTCCCTGTCCTTAAGCAGGGGCTTGTTAGTACAATCCCACTGTGCCACCATTAACTAGGGGTTCCACTGCATGCCTCTTTTCCTTGGAACATTTTTATGCCATTACACTTCATATTATCCTTCAAATACAATGTCACGCCTCCACCAATATGTCCTGCTTTCTTTTCCTGCAAGATTGGTAGCCTGGCAACACCATATCCCACTGATCCTACTCCTCCCACCATGTCCCTGGGATGACTGCTCTGTCAGGGTTGCCATTTGAGCCCAGGAATGCTCATTCTCCTATCCTCATTTTTAAACACTAAGTGCTGCTGTAAAAGCATGGGCTTGTTTTTCCCTAGCTCTGTCACTGAGCATTGCTGGCCAAGAGGGACCACAGGCAGCCTCATTTCCTTGTTCATTCCAATCTGTTTATTTCCCTGCCAGCCTTTTCAGAGGCACAGCCTGACCTCATTTTAACCATGGCGTAGCCTGCACAGGTCCCTCTTGTCCCAGAAGTGTCCTTATTTCCTAAAACACTTTAATCCTACCTTTCTGCCCCATCACCTCCTCTGTGAAGACTCTTTGCTAATGGAAATTGCAAGGCAAGCACCCTGCTAGAAGGCCAAGGTTCATCCATCCACGTGTCCTCATTTTGACACTGGCACAGATGAATACCACCAGGAGAGGGTGGGACCAGTTCTCCTGTCTAAATATCATAGAATTGTAGAATGGTTTGAGTTGGAAGGGACCTTAAAAATCATGTATTTCCAAGCTCCCCACCGTGGGCAGGGACACCTTTCACTAGACCAGGTTGCTCAGAGGCCCATCCAGCCTGGCTTTAAACACTCTTAGGGATGGGGCATCCACGGCTTCTCCTCAGTCCCCCTAAGATACCCGAGTTCACAACACCCTGCTCCTCTGTAGAGAATGGGCTGTGCACAGACTCTGTGTCACAGCTGCTGACACTGCAAGGAACTTAAACAGCACTAGATTGCTGTTGTTTAGGCAACTGAACTGAGCTGCTTAAGAATGTGAGATTTGCCCTGGAGCGGCAGGAAATGGATCCCAGACTGGAAACAGAGAGATGCTTTGGCACAGCTAGTTACAGTAGACAATAGATGGTACTTCCTCTGAGGAAAGTAAGGAGGAAAAATGAAGAATTGAAGGCACTTTTTCCAGAGCAGAGATACTCCATCAAGCTGATTCTAGACACAACTTCTGTTCAAAAAAAAAAAAAAAGTTCAAAAAAAGAGTTCCACAATAGCAGTGAAAATGGAAGTAGCAGTGCAAAAGCAGGGCCTGATGCTTTCTTTTGGGGTGTCCCGTGTGCACACCTCATGGCAGAATCAGCTTTTCTAAGGAGGGCAGCAGTGAAGGGCAGGAAAGAAGTTCCCAAAAAATCTAGGTGAATCCTAGAATGCTCTGGGGTTTTACATCACAGTTCTGATGATCACTTTCCAGAAGTTTTTTTATCCCTGAGATCAAGGATGTTATCTACTCCATGTTTTGTTATTAGCCACAAGTTCTCTGAAGCTAGATTTGTAGCACTTTTGCATTGCATGTCATTTTAAGTACAAAATAAGGGATCTCAAAATATCAGAAATAACTATCTCTAACATCATAATTAGGTGTTCTTCAAACCTGCAACTTTCAGTACACTGATTAAGGGCTTTGTAGTATAACTTCTCTGCTTTTGGGGGCATTCAACATCTGCACAAAAGCATCAAAAGAAGGCAATCTTGCTGTTGAACATGTAATCATATTTGCTTTGCTTTTTCACACAGCTACAATGTCTGCAGGTCCCTTTCAAATACAGTATAAATTTGAAAATGCAACATTTTTCCCCTGTACAAAAATGTTCTTCTGCATGACCAAGGACACTGTCTAGTGCCACAGTACATTGTGCCATGCCCTCTATATTGTGTAGTTCCTTTTCCTTTAAACCACTGCACATGTGTTTTTCTTTGGAGCCTGGATCCAAGGCCAGCAAGAACAGAGGACAGGTCATGCTGTGATTTCCCCCAGAATTTCACAGAGCATTCACTTTAGATTTCAGTGGTTTAAAACATCAGTCATTGATGTCTTTTGTGCATGTCTTAACAAAAAGCATGTACTTACTGCTTGTGAAATAGCCCCTTTATGGGATACTTGGGGCTAGACATTGCAAAATATAGGACAACTAAAAGTAAAAGTTTTCCTTTAAATGATGTAATGCCACAGAGCAAAAGGGCAATCCATACTTAACCTTGGATTAATAAAAATGAACTCAAATATGGACTAAATACATAAGTATTTCTGATTTGGACATGACTGAGCTCACAGGTTCTCCAGGGGCAAAATACAAATTGCACAGCCACCCTTGGAAAGTTGATGGGGCTACGAAGCAGTGATTCACTGAACATTTTACTGACTCGAATTATATTCTTCGTTCTCAAGCGTATTAATAAAGTAATGCACAAGGAGACTTTTAGTCCTTGTGCATTACTTAGTCCTCTTTGGCGCTGTTTTGCAGTGTCAATTCTCTTGCCTTCTGTGAAATTATTCCTGGTCAACAGCAATTAAATAAGAAAGCAGCCAAGGGTGAGCCCAGTACTGTGTGAGAATAAATGTAGCAGAGGAGAGTTTCAACAAATGAACTCTAGTTCCTCTCTCTTGAGAGAAGGCTGCAGCAGTAGTTATCCAATTTAAACAACACATATTCAGTCACTGAGCTGAAGTGTTAGAGAATTCTAGGAAATATCATTTTTTCCCTAAGCCAACACCCAGAAAAGTAATTGTATATTTTTTCATTATTCCTTCATTTCACAGACATATTTTTAACAAGCAAAGACAAAGAAATCTCAGATACTGCAAAAAACCCCAAAAAACTAGTGCTAGCGTTCAGCAGTCACCTTCCCTCCACATCTGTGCTGAGCTAAAACCATGACACTTGGCCAGGAATAGCTCTTGTTCATTGTACTCCATCCTGAGAGAAATTGAGCCTAGTGCCTTGGAAAAACTGCAGTTTGAGTCATTAACATTCAGCCTACACAAATCCTCTCTGTCCTAAAGCCTGGGCATTGTGCTCCCTTCGCAGCATCCCGGCAGCTACTGCGCAGCGTTGCAGCTCAGTGCTCAGCACTGGCCACACCCCTTGCAAAAGTAGCTGGGTTTCCATGGCAGATAAAACAAATATTTAATATAAAATCTTCAGCACAAAAACGGATTTTCAATCTTTTCAGAGTAAAGATACACGGGATAGAAGTAATCAAATGCAAAGCTGTCTAGCTGAAATTCAGAGCGGTTGGATGGGGGTTTACTTTTGGTTACACAAACCAAAATAAGCCTATTTTAGCACATAGGGACATTTTCTTAACATGTTTAAATGCTGAATAGCTTTGTTTCCAATCCAAAACCTAAATAAATCGTACTTCCAAGCCAAAGAGATTTTTTTTTTAGATCAAAACCGCAAAGGAAAAAAGGAGTGCTGTGGGGTTTTTTTTCCAGCAAGTTGCATGAAATGTGGTAACCAGGAGCTGCACAACGTGAGATTAGAAAACCATATGAAGTGATGAAATGATGTATATAAAACTTCATTTCGCACAGCTCCACCAGGGATAAAAGTGCTACTTCAGTGAAAGGTATTATTAGAATTTGTAATGCTCTTGCCATGGAAATAGCTGTCATGTCACCCACCAGGATTATGGGTGGACAAATAAGAAAAGCAGATGATACATGAAAGCAGGAGAGATGGAAGCATTTTTCAGAATTAGACAGCAATGACAAGGGAAATGAAAATGACATGTAAGGTCTAATTGGAATTCCTTTAGTCACTTGGAAAGGATATTAAAAAGCCTTTCTCAAAGCACTCTTATCAACATTTTCTTCAGGAATTAGTGTACAGCATGATTTAGTCAGTGCATAAGCATATTAATTTTTCATTCTGTGAGCAGGTGGCAGAAAGCTTGCACGTCTTAAAGCCAGCCCGTGAGCCCTTGTTTGGGCCACAGCAGAGAACACAGCTGGGGACAGCAGGCAGCTGGCTGGCCCCTGTGCCCAGCTCCTGGGACACTGTCCTGCCACAGCCCTTGGCCTCAGGTCACCCGCAGCCTTAACCTTGCCACACGAGCTCACCAGCAAGAAGCTGCAGGAACACATCTGGGAAGCTGAGCTAGGGGACTGAGAGGGACATGTACAACCAGGGTACTTGATTTCATTTGTGCTTCTTCATCCTGTTTGACAAACCATGCAGAAAGCAGTCAAAAGAAGTATTGAAAATACAATCACGTGTCTACTGTCTTCGAACACCACACCTAATCCCCACCCACACTGACCCTCACTCCCAATACAAACCTACCTTGGAAGCAGTGGTCAACACAACAGTAATGGAGGCTGAAAATAAATGACCCATAGGGAGCAAGAGCTGGCTTTTCCAACCCAGTAAGAAGTTTCACCTAAAGCCCACGTACTGCTCAGCTTCTCCGGGAGACAGCAAGACCCAGAGGTTATGTCTGTTGGGGGACAGGCTCAAGTGCCTGAAGTGCTCTGTTTGTAGCACATATTTGCCACTAACCCTCCCAGCCCAGGCTAGCTACTTAATTGTCCTTTTATCTCAACATGCTGCCAACCTCACAGCCCCAGCAAAAAACAGATAATGTGAATGGATACAAGAAAAAAACCCAACTTTGCAAGATTCGTTACTTCTTCACAAGCCTGGCCAAGACATGGTGATCCACATAGGACTCATTGCACTGGGACTAGCCCATGGCTGAGCACTGAAACTACTCAACAAGTCACTGCATCACAAAGAGGCCCTGACCAACCTATTTTGATATTGAGATTAATGCTGGTTTTAGAAAGTGGTTAGATTAAATGACCTCTAAGTATTCCTTCCACTAATGCTGCTCCTCCAAGAACTAGTTATTGCATCTTATTGAAGATTCCCACTTTTTAAGATAATGTTGAGCTATAATCTCACCCCAGTGTCAGTTTCCACCTATATTGCCCTTACTGCATTTAACAGGGATCCTTCATGCAACCTTTGGGGTGAGATGAACTAGAGTAGGGGCTGTTGAGTTCCCCCCACAGCAGTTATTGGAGGGCTCATGTTGTTCCTCCACACATTGCAAAATTGGCTTCTTTTCACAGAGGAGCAAGTCCTTGATATCAAAGGAAAATTGACATGACATACTAGGAGAAGAAACCTCTTCTTTATTAGCCCTCCCCATTCCCTCTCTCAGACAAAGGAATGGCACAAAGACTGTGAACACATCACCTGGTCTCCAGGAAACCAGTGTAGTGAAGTCAGAGCAGAAAGTGCTGTTTTACCAAAACTAGTATGTTCTGTTTTGTTTCCTAGCATGTTAATAACTCCTAACATTTCATATGTCAGTTCTATTTAACCATCACTGAATACTGACCACTACCAGTGTTTTCAGGTGTTTGACGTAATCCCAGATCAAGGTCCTGAATTATATCTCCCTGCTCCCTCAGCTCTTCTCAGGGCTATCATTTTATATGTAGTCATAACTGTTTTGCTCTTACATGTATCCCTGAACATTCATTTATGCTGAATGGCATATGCAATTTTTTTTTTTTTTTTTGCTCAGTCACCCACTATCACAAGGTTCTTCTTTCTACATCTCTTCACAGCTGGTCCTGCTTCTTACTAATTTGAACAATTTAATGCCATCAGCAAATTTTGGCAGCTCACAGTTAACCCCTTTTCCAGGTCACATAGAAATCTGCTGAACAGCACAGACCCCACAAGCTCCTCTGGTGATTTTTCTCCACTCCAAGAAACGCACATTTTCTTCTGCGCTGGTTCCTGACTTTAAACCTATGTAAGGATTTTCCCTTCTGTGGGTTGGCCAAGAGTGATATTCCAGGAGGCAGCAAGTGAATACCCTCTCCTCTGTGCTAAGATTCAAATCTTCAGCTTGTTTGGCTGGGCTCTGTCACTGAAACAATACATTGAAACCAGATCTCTGAATTCCTTTAACTACATCGGTAATATTTCTGCCCCACAGACAGAAGACATACAGGTACACTGCCTGTTTCCCATTCCTCACATGCCAAGGGCCTGCTAGGTTAAAAGGGGGTCTACAAATCCACCAGTGCTGTTTTTACCAAGATGCTGTTCTCCTGGTTTCAGGGCAAATTAGAGCCTGATGTGCAAGACCGCTGCAGAGACCTTTCCTGTTTAAGCCTGACTGCTGGGCACCAGTTTCAGTTACATAGGTAACTGAAATCTGAGAAAAAAATACTTACTTCTGTGCATTGTTTTGGTTTACTGCACAGGTTTTATTATGTGACGTCCTTTTTTCCCACAGGACTCTTCTATTTATTTACTACACAGAATTGTTGGGTTTTACTTTGCAGTTATTTTGGTTTACTTCTTTATTTTTCTGCATGAGGCACAACTTAATCCCTGCTCCAGAGAAAAGAATTAGTTGCTTCCACCAGTGTTTTTCAAGACTGTCATCCTATCAGACCTCCAAGCATGTCAGAAGCATTCAGACGTCAAATGGGGAAAAATACGTGCAAACCCTGCCAGAGTTTAGACACGCAGCTGACTGCTGCCACTCAGAAGAAAAGCACAACTGAGAGCCAAACCTGGTTTGCTTCTTTTACCATCTGCAGCACCAGGGAAGATGGGACATTTTGCCCAAGGCACATGCTTCCTGACAGCAGAGTAAGAGTCAAAGAGGAAAACCTCGGGTTGTCATCACAGATGTAAAGGCTGCTTTGGTGGACAGTGTTTTGGGTTCTCTACCCCTGACCCAAAACCTGATGTCTTTTGCCTTTCAAAGCTAAGATACAGAGAGACTAAAGCTTCTCAAATAAAAAGTCACTGTACCTTTTTCCAGCATAGTCAAAGCAACACTTTTCACCACAGCTTCAGAGCACCAAGGAGATGCTGGCTGGGAGGCCATCCAGTCCCCATTCACAGCAGGGCTATCAGCAAAGCCACATCAAGCCAGTCACAGCTTTATCTCTCTCAGCCCCAAAAACCTTCAAAACCCCTCTGGATAGCTTTTCCTATGCAGTATGCATCTCCTTTTACTTTGGGTCCAACCCAAGCACCCCGAGGTGCAGTCTATGGGCATTGCCCCTTGATATACTGGGGAGTGATTTGGGTCCTGCATTCTTTGTAACTATTTTTCAAGTACTTGAGCACTTCACTCTTTTCTGTGTCAAACATGTCTGCCTCCTCTTTCTGTTAGCAGACTCATATCTTCCCTGAATTTCTTTCAGGAGCTACCATACCTGCAGGATTCCTTCTTTGTTACCCTTAAAAGCCTGCCTCAAGTCTTTGCTCCAGCTGGGCTTTTGTCTTCTTGATTTCATCCTTAGGCACACAAGGGATGCTTTTATACTCCTATTGTCAGTCCCCACTTCCATCTTCATGATCCCAAGTCTTGTCCCAGTTGTCTTGAAATGCTGTTTTTCAGACACATTCAGCCTGGGGCAGACAGCTGGTATGAAAAATTACAGCCCAGTCCTACCTTCTTAGAGTTATAAGTAACCAAAATGAGCATCTTATAATGAGCAGGGTCAGGAAATCTTAATAATTAGTAACTCTAGCCCTTCCACTTGTAATTATTTACTGTCAGCTATTGCAGCCAGCACTCACTATGCTCTGGCCATATAATCCTTTTAAGCAACCCTGGAGTGTATTTGTGTTACTCACATAAATATAGCACTGATCTATCCTAGTAAATGAGTCCTAGTGCTTGCACTATTTAATGTTATTGTATTATCTTCCACTGTTTCTGCAGCCCTGGATATTTTTAATTTATTTCTAATATTTATATCTTCTTTTCCCTCAGCCACACCTCAGCTCTCTAACCCTTGCCAAGATTTTTATTTGGATTTTTATTACATCTGATGCCACTTGCTTGTACCCTGTTCCACTTTTTTTCATTTCATCTAAAGCTGTTCCCTGCCACTCACATGCTTCTCCCCTGCACCTCTCTCACACAATCAGTTCCTATGTTCTTCTCAGACACAGCTCTTCTGGCTTGACACAAGCTCTTGTCCATATAATTTTATTCCAGAGCAATCCAGTGTCACACACCATCTTCCCCTCCTGCTGTGGGGAGAGACAAAGCTGAAGTGCAGTGTTTCCCCAGGACACATTGACTCCCTCCCTTGTCCTCTCTGCTAACCTCATCCCTGACCCTTATGGCTGGCAGCTGTCCTGGGCAGCCTGTGTTTGGCAGTCCAGATCCAGGTGCAGATATGTCCTCAGTCCACCCACAGAGCCAGCAACCTTTTCTGACTCTGGTAGAGCTATTCCTGCCCCTTGGTTTCAGTGGGCAGAGACGAGATGCTCTAAACAGGTCTGTTCCTGCATCCAGGCCTGAGCTAGGTGTTGAGTTTATTGTTTGGTTTTTCTCTACTTCTCAGCAGGGACCCAAGATCACTGTTTTACATTCTACAAAAGTCATTGGCCTTTACTGGAGGATTGAGGTCAGTAAGTCACACTCACTCCTCCCACCCAGGTGCTGCAAAGCCACGCAGACGGCTGCCCCTTGCTGTTTCTGGATGCCACCAGCAACAGTGGGAGGGACACAGCACTGAGCTTCTGTGGCAGCAGCCAGGAAGAATAATATACCCAGAAAACTTGGAGGCAAAGCCCCCTGCCCTGTACTTTCTGCATTATCTTGGGCAAGTCCACTTGCTTCACAATCCCTACTGAGAACAGAGCTTTCCTGAATGTACTTAGTCTCACGCTGGCCTATGAGATACCCCGAGAATATACAGAGCGCCATGAATATTGATAAGATAAACACAAATTTGGAATAAGAAATCAAGAAAGCTGCCAGGGAATGTTTTCTATTTTCTTTGCCTGGGGGAAGCACGATCGCTATCCATTCGCTTTGGCAACATCCACCCACACAGAAGGGAAAATAGAGGGAAGCTGGCAGAGCGAGAGCTCCAGCGTAGGTCTACAAGGACATACCACAGCGAGACTTGCCCACAGCAGATGCATCTTTCTAAAGGAAAGTGCCTGCTTCCCATTGTGGCTGACCAAAAGATAGATCCAGGAGCTGCCAAGCAGCTGAATCTACAGGATCATCATTCTAAGAGCACCGTCCATTGAACTGAGCAGTCAGCCCCACATAAAAATCCAGATCAGCCAGATGGTCTCTTGTCATTGTGCAGACCACTTGGTATGAGGCAAATGGCCTTTGTACACTTCTCTTCTGAAGTGTTGCTTAATTTGTTTTAACTGTTTAAAAATTGAGCACATCCTCAACACTTTAGCTATCCCTGTTTGCTTGCTTCATTCTGTTAGTAAGTACTAAATATTTAAAAAGGTCTTACAAGGTACCTTCTAACAGCAGGTTCAGCTGTTGCTGTGCTGTACATAAATAATTTAAACCCCCGTGGAATAAAAATGAAGCCTGGAATAGCACATTGGTATAACCTTTATATTACACCTCTGTGTGCTGGCAGATGGGAGACTACAGCAAGGGGCTTCTGAGGCTGTGGTGAGACTGCTCGACACATAAGGATCTCTCTGCTCCCACCTCCCTCTCACACCTTCTGCCCCTGAGACCCTAAAAATGAGCTGCCTCCTTTCCCCTTCGGCTCTGCCCCTTCCCTATTTGCTCCGTGCACCTGGGAAGGCTGCTTGTCACTATAGGAACACGGCAGCAGTCAGCAGTCCTGCCACCTCCAGGTAAGCGATGATTTATCGCGGTGCCGACAGGCTGACAGGCAAGGGATGTACGGGAACCTCCCTGTGCACAGAAGGTGTAAGAAACAGCGTTACTGCAGAGGACAAGCTGTACTTTGGCTTTCCCCACTCCTGCAGAAAATGTGCTTTCTTTCAGAGGGACTCTCACAAATGTTTCAGCTTTTATTGCTAATAACAGCCTTGCTTGCTCCTCCAGCAGCTCTCCTTTCAGGGACATCCTCACAGTTGTCAGTACATATCACCAGAGCCTTTGCAAGGGAACCGGATTTCCCAGACAGCTTTGCCTGCAGAGGAGAGGCTCCGCCAAGCCCCACAGCAGCAGACCAAGCCTCCCTGGGAGCTTCCACGGGGGACCAGGGCAGGCATGCAAAAAGGAGCTTTGTACCTCTAATTCTTTGATCCATCAGCTTGCCTGAACATGTTCAATGGTGTTTTCACATACAAGCTGACTAGGAAAGAACTGAGCCATCAAGGCAAAAAAGATTCACAGAAGACATTTTGTGTACCCACAACTAAGGCCAAAAAGGCAGGTGAAAGGTGCTGGGACTGTAAATACAGCTCCGAGTATTTGAACAAGACAACAAAATTGAATTTTGTCAAGGTTAAGTTTCTGGCTACAAGTTTGTTTGGTTTTTTTTAATGTAGAAGTAATGCATAAGACTATAATGGGGGGAAGGGAAGCAAACAAAATCAAGAAAATTTATACACATTTAACTGCAAACACCAACTTTGCCTGAAGTAACCTGGCATCAGGAGGCACTGCTGGGTAACAATGCTACAAACAACACAGGCAGAACTTTAAAAATAGTAACATGGGAATTATTAGCACACCAGCTTGCTATTCCCCTTCAGCTCTGTAACTCGAGAGGGCTCTGCTTCTGTTCAGAAAAATGCAAGGCACGTCCCGTGGGTAGCATTAGCCTTGTAAGTACAGCACTTCCCACACTGTTAAAAATAACCTTTCTTGTCTCTATACGCCGGACCTTGGGGTTGGTTTTGCTTTCTACTTTAGAATATCAACACAATTTCCAAGCAAGTTAAGAAAATTTACTTCATCAAGGTGAAAGTGAGATGTCCTGTGATGTGAGTTAGGTGACTTAGACATCCTGTTTATTGCATTCAATCAGTCAAGACAATGAAGTGGTTCATGTCACCACAATGCTTTGTGGCCTCAGCTGCATTTATCCTGACAATACCCCTGTGACAAAACCAGCCCTGGACCATTAGTGCAAGGGGGGGTTGATGCACAGAAGCAACTTTCACAAGGCCACACAGAACAGTGCTGGCAGAACAGCAAGCCTAAATAACACTTTGAGGAGATAACATCCTTTATCAACAACATTTTTTATCTTTATTGCAGCCAAAGCTCATTTGTATTGCAACTGCCTCCCTGCCAAACAGGGGAAATCCCCAGAACACCACCCAGGTGCACCAGAGCAGCAATAGCTTGGGAGATCCCTGTAATTTCTCACAGGAGGATGCTGTGCAGCTGCTTGGCTGTAAGCACCAGCCCTCAGCTCAGCCAGAGACCTGCGCATCTTCCTCGTAGTGTTGAACACCACTGAGATGCTACAGCTGAACAGAGCCCTGGGGACAGGAGGGGGGCAAGGCAGGAGGGAGTTCAGTCACCCCCTCTGTGGGCAAAGAGCTGCCAAAGCAGGAGGGGTCAGGGTATGGGTGAGGGACGGCAAGGACAGCCACCAGAGCCTGAAGGCTAAAGGGACAAACAGTGGAGTGCCCCATGGGGGCAAGCACAGCAAGGAGCAATGTAGGGCTTTCTCTATAACAGGTCAGGAATATTTTATTTTACTTTTCTACTGAGCTGAACCAAGCCCTGGTCCCGTGCAGGCTACCAACATCTGAAAGCAAGTATGTCAAGGAAGCATTTCCTAACCAGAGCAGACAGTTAAAAAAAAAAGAGCAATACATGAATCTTAAACCAGACTAAATCAAGAAACCTCGCATGTGCTGCTTCCTTCCCAGAGCACCTATAGTGTTTTAACAGTGCATTTGAATAACCCAGTTCTTTTCAGGCTACTCACTGGGCTGGAAATCTTGCAGTCACTCAGGTCTCTTCTTACCCCCCAGCTGTGTCAGAAAGAGCTCCACAAAGTTTTCTGCCATGTCCCAGCCAGGCAAATACAGTGAGGCTACAAAACCAAGAGATAATGGCTTCGTACGTAAAACCCTTTAACAACACTCAGGGTCCAACGTTTCTTATTTCATTCAAGTCCATTAAAGCCAGCTCACACAGCAACTCATCTATTGCACTTGTCAGCAAACACTGCTTGAAGCTGACCTTCACTCAGACCACAGCATCCCGAGATCCAATAACAACTCAGCTTCCTACAAGCCTGTCCTGAGCTCAGAAATGCACCATTTGGCTTGAGGATTTCAAGCTCTGTTTGCTGTCAGTGAACATTGCATACCAGAGCCTAACTTTTTATTCTTAGCTAGTTACCAGTGACTGCCTTTGCTTGGTTCATTGATTTATTCCCTTCCTTAAGCTGCTCCAGATGACCTTGCTCTGCTCCACACACCAGGAAAATGATGCTCTGCAGCAAAAAATATTCATATGTCCTGAACTGAAGCAGACAACCACACCAAAATGCCTCTCCCCACTTCAAATAGCAGAAAGTGCTGCACACACACCAGGGACAAAGGAGGAAGCAGTGGTCAGTGTGAAATGTGTATTTCACATAATGCTACCTACTGAATGTTTGGGAGTTCTCGGGGTAACGGTGGTTTGAGAGGGTGCTTTTTTTAATTTAACCCAAGATTTTTATGGGGGAAAAAGCCTTTCACCTGCCCTACAAATCAGATGCTAGCACTATCCTGTCAGAATACGGCAGCTTACTTAACCATAAAGCCTGTCATTTATTTTTTCTCTTTTAATGCTGTAGCACCAAGCAGTCACAGACCTTCTTGCCTAGGTATACGCTATTCATTCATCCATCAATATCCCGAAGGTTTTCAAGAATGGCCAGCGAGCTGGGAACCTCCAATTCATAGTGCTCCAGGTGTGAAACATTGTGAAGAGTATTACTTAAAAATAAAGGTCCATTTAAAGTGCCCCATGCAATCAAGGCACTTCAAATCAGTAGTTTATTATGAATGCCTCAGCCTTTGGCCTTAACAAGGTTGCAGCAGAATGAGCAGTGTGTGTTGTTAGTAAGAGGAAATCCTCAGCCTGCATAAGCTTCAAGCTTGACTATTTAGACTACAAGAACCTTGTATTTGCCCATAGAGTATTCCTCTGTGGCATAAAAAACCCAGTGTATCTCTAATGTTCTGGAGGGATAAAGGTTCTTCTCCCATTAATAATAATAAATACCTTAATCCTATTTAAACCTTTGAAATATACCCAAACAACAACAGTGCTTCAGCAGGATTCTCACTTGTTACATCTGCCACAGCTCTCCCTTCACAAGTGATCTTATACTACACAGTTCAATTTTATCAGAGAAATTTTAAAAACATTACATTATTTATGACTTCTGCCAATGAGTCATAACTGAGAGGTGATGGAGGACAGAAAAAGACAGAGAAATGTGAGCAAAGCTCCTCAGCATTCATTTAGGTGTTTACCTTAAGCAGTAAAACCTCATTAATCCTCAGAAATTAAAGAGGTCAGTGTGCTGTCTCTGATGTGTTCAGCCTAGATAGGGCCTTTGCTACCAGGAGGCAGGTCCAGCTGGAAGGGAAAGATGTTAGAAAGCCACTAAATCAGCCAAGAGATTCCCTGCAGATTTGCTTCATTTTTCCAAGTCACTGCCAGCTTCTTGTAGTTTCCTCCTGAATGCTTTTGACATGTCAGCTGTTGAAAGGACCAACTCTACTCCTTTATGAAACTAGAAATCAGGGAATAAGGAAGGAAAAATACTGATATACCATCAGATACTAGCAGCACCTTGTTTAGGAAATGTCTGTCCTGAGAAGCACTACTGTTCAAGTTTACAAGGGGCACTGGGATTTCCTTTCCTTCTTCAAAGAGATTGATCACAACCCGTTTTGACAATGTGATCTAATATTAGACGCAGGAGAGTTCACATTTGTTTTCCTGAAGGCAACAGACTGTCTTACACAAAGCTTTTGGCACACTGACTGTCCAGAGCTCTGTGAAGAGGAGAGGAAGCGCTGCTTCTTGCCCCTTGCTCCCGACACTGCTGACTAAGCGCTGGTGACAGGCCCACCTGATCTGTAGGAGGGAGCATCACCCGTGCCGGGGCTTTCAGCCATGGGACTTGCTGACACCACTTTAGGTGTGAGCGTGTGAGAATCTGTGTGTTTTACCTGAGTCCCAGCTGGAGCCAGTCGGCAGGTTGTGCTCACTGGAGTCTCTTTCCCTAAGCAGTGATGGATAGCACACTGCCATGATCCATGCGGGGATAATGCAAGTAGTAGGAATTAACATCCAGTTTCACGGCAGTGGGTTAATGCAAAATGGTGTCTTATACCCTCTTATGGGAAACACTTCTCCAAGACCTGCAGCATACAAGAGAGACAACAAAATGTCAGACAGTAAGAGATTTTTAGGTTGGAACAGGATGGATGGGACAGAAATCTCAGGCTTGACCAGCTGAGTGGGCACCAGAATAATAGATGAAGTAGAGAAGTAAATTCTGTTTAATTAATGCCAACAAATAGGGGGAAAGTATTTTGTGGTCTTTAAATACAAGAGCTCAGTCATTTGTTATGTGTAAGTAAATAACTTCAAGTCTTCCATGTGCTCTTGTGGCACTTACCTCTGGCTCAGCTCTGACACGTGACAAACTGGTGTCATGCTGCCCTGGTCTTTCTCTGGGAACCCTTTCAATTTCTTGCACAACCCTAACAGGGGCAGGGTTCCCATGAACTGTTTAATTTGAATAACTCCCAACAGCACTCACATGATTCTTGTAAGATTATCCATGTCCAAAGCCCTATTTAGAAAGTAACCACTGTTACTTTACTTACTGTAATCTGTTTCCCCTCAGCAGCATTGCAGTCCGAGATCGTGAGGGAAAGATCTGTGGCTAACAAAACCCTACACCTACTCTATCCTTTACAGAAAAAGGATATAATGAAAAAATTGTAGTTTCAGTTTTCTCTCCCTATGGAGCTCCCTACAAACATGTCATAGAAAGCTGTGTATCCATCTCCCAAATGCCATTACACAGCTCTGAAACCTTCTGCCAAGTTTTGAGCATCAACTACTATTCATTTATTAGAGTTGTTTGCTCTCAGTAAGCGACCCTTTTAAAAATGGAAATAACTCAAAAGACTTTTTTGATTTGCAGGGAGCCTAGCATTTGACAGCCTTTTTCTGTCCCCAAAGGGCAAAATTTGGAAGTATAATTGCTTGGGGTGTTATCTAGGCTCCACTGCAACTCACTTTCAATCTAAACACATATTAAAAATTAGCTTGCTTCTCTCTGTCCTCAACTATTTATACCAAAAAGAGAAAGCTGGTTGTTTCTAGTACTCACCAAAGAACTGCTGTTTTCCACCAGGGTCCCTGTGTACTGCAGTAAAGCATGGATGAAGTGATATATAAAAGCCCCCATCATAAACCTACTTTAAAGGAAGGTTGCTTTCCAGCTAATGAAATGAGTGGCCTGCATTGAAATGGATAAAGAGTAAACTACATCTAATGCCAAGTGACACCAGCATATTTTAATTTTACCTAGCTTGTCTGCCTTGTAGGGCTTTGTGCATGAGCAGGCCTGAGCTTCTACCAGCACAGGGAGAGATCCATGGGCTACATGAGATGCATCTTGATCTTGTAGCAGATCAAGAGTAAGGTCAGCTCCAGAATCTACAAATGTTATTTCCCTGATTGTCTCTGCCTTCAATGCTTTTATAACAAGCCCAGCATCCTTCCTAGGATTTCTGCTCCTGAAATTGCTGGAGATGGGAAAGGAAGTTTCAGACCCCCATTAACAGTATGAACCAGTTACAAGTGGTCCCTGAGAAAGCAACCCAAGAAACAATCAAAGCATTATTAAAGATTCAGGACTCCACAGCCTCAGAGTGCCTACATTATTTGTCTTGTAATTCTTGAGCATTTGAGATGAGCAAGGTTCAGACAGTGAGGAAACTTTGAAAGAAGTGAAAATTCAGCATATTCCACGCCTGCTGTTTGATCTGGGGTCCCTGCCCCCCTGCACATTTGACAGTTGCTCCACAATTTCTAACTAACAAGACTCAGTGGTTGGATACAAAGGACAGACCCAAACTTACTTATCTTTTTTAAAAAGCCAACCTCATAAATGAGTTCCATCTGAGATATTTGAACCAAATCCCAGAGTTTTAAGTGCTTTATTTTGGGTGCTTAAACACCCAAAATAAACACACTCTCCTAGGGAAGAGTCTGCTTGTGTGAGAAGGAGATGATGTGAAACTCAGGAGTGGGCTGAGCATGATAGCCTAACTTTCTCCAGCAAAGAAAACACAGCAATACTGTGGGTTAATCTGATTTATTTGATCTCTCTTGAATCCTTGCTGAGTTATCTTTGCTGGTGCTACAGATGGGGCATAATTTTGACATACCTGAATTTCTGTTGCAGAAGGGATGAGAGCACAAGAGAAGAATTCTGAGGGAGGATGAACAGTTGTTAGAGCAGATACCAAATGCTACTATAAATAAAAACTGTAAGAAACACAAGTACTAAATTAATTAGGAAGCAGCTAGCAAGATTAGAACTGAAAAAATCATACCAATTTCAGGAAGCACCAGGTTTTTCAGATTTCAAAGGTAACGAAGAGAGGAAAATGTTAAACAATTATCTCTTCACTCAACCCTGGCATTAAAACTTTTAATTTTGAAGAGTTGACATATATTTTTAAACACATTGTCCTTGTGCCAAGCACAAAAAAATCCAGCCTCAGAGTGATTAAGTGCTGAGCTGAATGTACAACTTCTTATATGAAGAAATAATCAATACAAAATGTTAAGTGTCAGCTCTTGGCCAAGGCACATCAGAGGACAAAAGAAAGAGCAGACATTTGAGGTAAATTATTTAAATTCTAAGGATTTACCATTATAAAACAAGCACTACTGTGGTTCATTGTTGATATGGAAACAAATACCTTTGAGACAACTCTAAAGAGGAGAATCTTACAAACACGTTACAGCCTTTTTCCAATATCAGATCATTTTGTGCCTGGTTCTAAGCCTAAATCAGCACCAGAAAAATTCCCCAAAGGTGCTAAAGCTTTTCTGATGACTGTGAAACCTATATTAAAAGGTTAACTGGCATTTAGGAGGCATGAATTCAATGACTTCAGAGAAAAGAACATTGAACAGCTTCATTTTCTCACAAAACCAGACATTGTCAGTTGGTAACAGCATATGTACAGCTATATCTATTTGAAAGGCCTGCTTTTTAGGTACATATATCAGAGGAACAAAGTTATTGGTATGTGTGGGTTGGTAACAAAATACTGTACCTCCCAAATGAAAAACATGCTCTTTCCTAATTTAATGCCTGAAAAGCTGCAGCATTCCTTAGTGGCAGTGGCAGAAGAGACTGTACACATCACAGTCACTGCAAAATTGAAAAGCGTGATGACACATCCTACCAATGCTCTGCCTCAAACACCAGCTTCTTAACAGCCCCAATGCTGAATTCAGGACCAAGCAATTCGGCTGCTATGCAATTACACAAATGTGCTCATATCTGCATTATTCTTCAAGGACCTGCACTCACCTCTCCACAGGGCCATGCCCGGACCCAGCACAAAGCCCAGTAGAGCCTAATCAAAGTAGGTTGGTCTCTGACGAGCACTGAGCTCAGGAAACACGGATGTGGTTTTTTTTCATTTCCCAAAGGACACAAAGAATGTGTCCATTTGGCGAGTTTGTGTGTCTGCCACCATTTAGCCCTTGTTTCATTCCTTACACTACATCCTCAGGCTTCTGAACAAAAACATTTCTGTGGCACTGCAAATGCATCTTCCAGATATTTCGGGGGGAAAAATAAAAACCACATTTATATTTATTTCTCAGAATGTAAGGGAAACCGATTACTTCTAGAAGCTTTGTTCTCTCCTTATAGTATGTGGCTGATTTGCATTCACACACTGATGAAAACTGATCCAAGGAAGTAACGAAATAATGTAAGAAGTGAGTAAACTCCAGCAGTATGAGGCCATAAATCAGAAGACACTAAAATTTGCAGCATCCTTTCTAGTTTTTTGGACTGACTTGGTACTGACAGCAAAAACACTGTGGCAGAAATAGCACCATAACATATTTCCATTTCCATTTAGTAGTAAAAGATCCCTAAGAGAAATAATCAATCTAATAAATTTGAAGGAATGGGGAAAAATAATGCAGACTGTAGGCAAACACACCATGAGGTACAGGAGACAATAGGCACCAAAACTGATCTAGTAACTGTTGCTTTGGTAGGCTTGAAATTAAGTCTGGAAAGACAAAACAGAAAACATGAAGTTCATTGGGATGGTTAGTCGCAGAAATTAGGTATGAAACTGTTGCTCAAAGTGCCATCCAACCTGGTCTTGAACACTTCCAAGTCAGTTTTAGTGCCTTTGTCTCAAGCACCATCATGGCACGCTCTTCGTAGTTTTGACATAGCCTTGGCTCAGTACATGTTGCTGGACAAGCCTGAAGCACCCATTGAAGCCTTTTCGTTTGCTTTATGAGGCTCCCTGATACTGCAGTAGTAGAGTCAGAACAAACAAATAGGAAGGCAGGCTCTGACCCAAAGCCAGGTTCAGGCAGAGCTGTAAGAAGATCTGCAGGGTCTGCACAGCCACCACTGTCACAAATTGGCTTCTCTTACTAGGAGACAGCAAGAATTGATGGGATCTTCAACATACTATCCCTACCGAGATTCCTTCTTTACTGTAGATCAGTATGTTAAATAAAGGCTATTCCCAGCTGGTTCTGCCTCAGGTCAAGCAACATGAAGGGAAACACGGATCCTGGATAAGCACAATCCTGTCACAGACCTGCATGACCTAGTTCTCCATGTATCTGATAGTACACACTGCTCCAACTCCCACCAGCCCCCGGGATGAATATGGGCTGCATGAGGGGACGTGAACTATCCACAAAGCCTGGGCAAGAGCCAAAGCCTTGCTGACACTGATGTAGGATCTTCCTTTTGGAGGCAGGAAAGCCTCTTGTGCTCTCATCCCCTTTGCCGCCTACAAGGGGTAGTAAAACAAGTCTCTATGCCTGAAGAGGATCAGTTCCTACAGATTTGGCCAAGTAATTATGGGCTTCAAGTCCAACCCAGTATCATACAGTTAGGCAGACTGAAACCTCTGCTAAGGGCTACCACAGGATAATTTTGATTTCAATCTTAGAAGGCAAAAAGTTCAACTAAAACACCAATTCAGTAAGACATCTGAGTTTACTACCAAACAAAACCTGTTAGCTGCACCTCCAAAAGAATTTTCAGTCTTAAATACATTTTTTAAAATAATTTTTAAAATACCTCAGTTTCTTTAAAAACTAATGTCAGTTTTTGTTGGAAAACAGAGAAGTCTGTAAACAGTGTAAGTTCATAAAATTTAGTCATTAGTTCTACCAAAAAAAGCACAAAACAAATAAAACCTAATCAGCACTAGGTTAGATTATTACAAATAGCAATTTCAAAACTTTAGAAACACTCTATCTATACACTGATGACAGAATCCTTCAGTGGCAAAAATAAAATATACTGCACTAAGCACTTTCTAGTCACATTTTCTCTTCTTCAATTTCTCTCTAGCTTTCAATAACAACTTTATTACATTCACACTTACTATTTGCTTACTTCCAGAAAAAATAAAACTAGTAACATGAAAGTCAAGTAAAAAGTAGTAGTTATAAATGTGTAGCTAGTATTAGTAATCTGATTTGACCACTACATAAGCATGTAGTTACATTGCCATAATACATAGAATCAGTTTCCTATTAGTTTCCTCTGCTTTAACAAAAATCCAGAACCAACCAAAAACCAAACCAACAAAATAAACAGAAAAAACGGAACAAAAGCAATCACAGAAAAAAATAACATCAAACAAAGAAAACCCCATTATGCAGAACTCTAGAGTTTTAAGGCCTTTGATTACATTGACTGAAACTGAACAACTGATCCAATGACAATTTATCTAGAAAAGCAGCCAATTTCAATTTGGAGATACTAACAGATGTCAATCTCACCTATTCTCACAGCAGCAAGCTCAAAGGGCTCATCACTATGAGGATGCTCTATTTTCTTCCAGACTTCAAGTTTCCTTCCTTTATCTTCCAGGTATTCCTCCTCTTCATGCTTTTCTCCAATACATGAAAGCACTGACATCTCTCATTTTCTTTCCATACAAAAATATATGCAGTAACACAAGACTCTCCTATTTTCCTAACAGGTAATTTTCTTAGTGATGTTTTGTCCTGGAATTCCCAACATCTGATTTATTTTCTGGCTTCCTCCCTAAATCTCAATACCTTTTAAAAAGTATTGCATGCAGTTACTCAGTACCTGTATACAATCTGTGCATGATGCTGGCAATGACAAATCTTATGCAGCCAAGAAGCCATTTTTCCTTTTGTTACAGCACTTCACCAGAGTTCTAAGTTCAGCTGTTTGTTCAGAATAAGACCTGCATTTTCTTCTAGTTTACACTCAAACAGATCTTCTGTTGATGTGGCTGGCAATAATTTTTTTTTAAACCTGGAGCTGCATGTTTACATTAAGACTCTCTTGAATCTGAAAAAAACATCTAGAAATAAATTGCTGAGTAATTTCCACTTCACATGTACTAAGAACTCTTACTAAGACTCTGTGTCAAAGAGTTTCGAATGCACAGACAGAGCAGATATTTTGCTCCTGCTTTTCTCGGCCATATTCTCTGAGAATAGAGAAACTCTCCCTTCCACATTCCACTTCATGTTCCCTGCATGAATGGCAACTTCAGGAGTAAACCCCATCGTTGGGGGGAAGGAGCAAAACTGAGGCTGGCAGACAAATGGCTCGTGTCCTTTCTTCCGTGACACAGGAATACACCACCCTGTCACTGCAGCCTCATGAGGCACACTAAGTATGATTACACAAGCACTTTCCTTTTCTTTCCAAGCCAACTGCCAGGTCCTGCTGTAAAACATGCAAAAGCTAATTATGTTATGAAGCAGACTCCAGAAACACATGCTCTTGCAGACAATTTTTTTACACCGGAGAGGCACTTCAATTCCAAAACAAAAACCTCAGTTTCACTACATATTTGCAAGAAGGAACTTCAGTTTCTTTCATTAGCCACTTAAAAAGCCCAGAGGAAGCTCTCATTGCAGCAGCTTGGCCCTTCCCACGAAAGCTGTCCAGCCAAGACAGCAAAGAGACTGGGCTGTAAGATTTAATTTCAAGTTGTTTCAGTAACAGTGCGCTATTTATATGCCCCTTGAATATTGCCCCAGAGCCAAGAACACCCACACAGCATAAAGACATAAAGCAGAATTAAACTTTTAGTGAATGGGTCAATTCTCCCCTCTTACTTCCCTCTCACTTACACCAAGGCCAAGAGTAGCTCCATTAAGTAAAAATTAGCAAGAATGAGACCTCGTAAGTCCCCAAGAAAATCAGGCCAACTGCAAAAATTGCTATTTAGAGCTTGATTTTGCCCACTGATACTTGTAAGGCAGCAAAACCTGTGGCATTGGAGGAGAGGAAATCCTTCTCAGAAGTGACTTATCCCATCTCCATGAGACAAGAAAACAGTAAGGACTATCCCAGTCTTCACCATTTCTAAGTGTACCACCAAACCTACTGGTTTTAGAAAAGGTACACTGCTACTTTCCACAGCTATTTCAGTGCAAGATGAATAGGATAAAAGACAAAAATATGTCATGCACACAGTAGGGTGGGCAGCTTTTAGTCAAACAACATGAAATAAAAAATATTTGTGGCTATATTGCTGTAGGCAAAAAGAGACCTGGTACAGCTGCCATTAATTGACATCTGATTTGGCATACCGTTATCATAAAGGAAAAAAAAGTGATATTTGAAATCATCAGTGAAGTCACAAAATGCATCTCTGGATGTGAAAATTACTAGAAACCTTATTGTTCAAACTTTGGGTTGTTTCAGACTCCAGCTCAAAACTCTGAACATGAGAAATGCCAGCAATTCTCAAATCAAAAGACTTTTCCCTATTTTGGACATACTAAACTGTTTTCAGCTTGAAAAATGTTCTCAGTGGTTTACAAACCAAAAAGCTTTTCAGAAAAAGTACCTGCCCATTCAAACATCAGACTTGCTAGTGAGACTTCTTCACGCCACCACCAATTTCTGCCTCCAGAGTAGAGTGAAAAATCTAACAAAAGCCCCCTTACCTCAGCAAATAAGGAAGATTTTCCTGTAATTTTCTCCTTCAAAGGGTGATGTTGATGCAAACTTGGTCATTTAGATATAGCAACATGAGATCCTCTGCAAGGAGCACAGACCACGGATTCTTGCGGCAAGACACATTGGACACATGGGCCTCTTTCAAAACCAAAGAGATCCCACTGATAGCATTGACAACAACAGTGGGAGATTTCAACACAAAAATGGAAGAATTCACTTGCTCCTCCCAATTTCTCTGAAGTACAAGTTTCATTTCACAATTTTAAAAAAATCTGCTGGGTGACTCCTTAGGAAACCAGAGCTAAATCATAACTTCGGCAAGATACAAGATTTAAATTTAAAATGCTGCAGGCGAGTCTTTTCTGAGGGCTACTGGCATTCCTTGAGGATATAGAAAGGTGCATAAAGGAAGAAAGGTAGAGTGTGTCTCCTCCTGAAAGATTCTCTTCTGCCACACCTTCACTAGGAAACTGAGAGCCACCTCGTGTAAGCCTTCCCCTACAGTCCCTCTCTGGTGGACAAAAAAAATTACCTGAATTTATCAGCATTTACCTGAAAGAATTTCCAAGCTTTTTTTTTCCCCACACCTTTTTAAATTCCCTAGGGCACAGGGAAGGAAGGCCTCATCTGGAGGAGACTTTCAAAAGTGAAGCTGTGCACCAGGTTACAAGAGGTTGAGTGACACTGAGTACATTAAAAGCCAGTTAGGGTCAATACAGCTGGGTTCCCATGTACTTGCCACCTCACAGGCTTCTCTTTTTGACAAGCAATTCCATTTACAAACCTACTCAGCAACAGTAGTCTTGTAAAGTGTACATGTAACAAGTCACAAGTTGTCCCATTTATTTGAGTAAATATCTGGTAAATAAAATCATCAGTAAACATTACAAAATTAAATACATTAAAAAAGCTTGCCAGTATACATAAAATTCACAAACATGTACTTCTTTTGAAAAATAAAATATGTTCAGAGCACCCTTGATATAAAATGCCTGACTAGTGTCACCTACCAGTAAATGGTAGCTTATCAAACATTCTAGTTAGGACATTTTCCAGAAGGGAGCGGGGATCTCTGTTCTTGCTCTTACAAGTAAGAGAGCCCAAGTTAAGAAGTCTCCCCACTTCTCAGGGCAGAGCCACAAACAAAGGCTGTATTACTCTTTGCCTACCTTTATGGGAGAGGAATCTGCATTTGATTAAGACTGCATCATTAAATGCAATACAGTACTTGCAATTCATTTTGGTATCACTGCCTTTCCTCCAGCATGAACCACCTTTTAAATGGTGATGGACATTTCTCTAGGTATCACTCCAGGCCCATATTCAGTATAGGTTAGCACAGCTCCAAGATACCATGAGGTGGAGAGGAAGTGATCCTGGCAAAGCATCAAAGTCAATCAAATAACTTTTAAGTCTACAAATTAAGCCCTTAAAAATCCCAATTTTCATATGCTGCAGTCTAAACAAGGAGATATGATGAAATTCTTCACTGGGCTGCTTTAAGGGTATTTAGAAAAATGGCAGCATTCATTTTAGTTATCTAAATTGGTACCTTCTGGCAGCAAATCTGCAATAACCACCATTTAAATAATTTACTATAACAAACTTCTCCTTCCATCCATGTGAAACAGTATTCACAACCCACTTTAAAATTTATGTACAGACAAGCACAAGAAACTTGACATCCATGAGTTAAATGTACAGCCAACTTAAGAAATGTTATCCAACTAGTTGCAAGGAGAAGTCTCCTAGCTCTGTAAATTTACAAGATCTTCTGGTTCACCACATAGGCTTGCTGCCCCTCATCACTAACTCTTGGATTCTTCACTTGCTTCAGTAATCCTCAGGTGAAAGTTGAGCAGCATCCAAATTGTTGATATTTTTGATAAAAAAAATTTGACACTTAAAAAAGAACCTTAAAACACACAAAAAAAATTCCTTGAGTCAAAACTGAATAAAATCAAAAAAGTTGTGGAGAAAGACAATTATTTTAATAAGGTCTTGTATTCTAAGTCCCATTTCCCTTGCCATGTCTTTTACAGAGTGCTATTACTTTGAGTTATTTATATACTCTTCTTTTGAGGGGGACTGAGTTTCCTCATTCCTCTTATCCGAGTTAGCAGCTCTTTGATAAATTCCTAAGGAAAAAAAAAAAAAGAAAATATGAGTAATTCTAGTCACCCCATAATACCATAATAAAGTTTTTTTTAAAAAAAAAAAAAGCAAACTATACATTTTTATTTAAGCTTTTACTACTAAGCTGGAATTCCTCTGGCCTGATCACCAGGAACCTTATACACACCCTTCCCATCCAGCAGAGGTGTGAACAACGACCTTTTCCTTGTGATTGTGCTGGCTCAGTTGTTAGCCATCTTTCAGGCTTTTACTACACAGGGCCTTCTACCAACTATTGAATGAAGCAACACCTATGGCTGGATACAATGCAAACAGTCAAAGCAGACTTCCACAGCTTAAGCCTGAACAGAAATCAGCACTCTTGCCAAAAGAGGTGTTTCTCTTGCCACTCTCCATGCTGGAATCAGTATTTTGGTTGGCTGCATACTCAGCTGTACAAGAAAGCTGATCTGGCTAAAAACTCTGGTGTTTTTCCTCCTGCCCTGCTACTTCACCAAGCTGGCTCAGCCCTCTGACCAGGCCCACCACTCAGCCCACATTAACACTTGTGCCAGTCTGAGGCAAGGCAGGAAGAAGGAACCAGAGGCAGCACCACTGGTTTATGATGGGTGAAACTGGTTGCAGAGCCAAGTGAATGACACTAGTAGAAAAAAAAAAAAAAAAACAGAAAAAAAACCCAGAACACAACAAACCAATTCATGGACCAGGCACAGTGATATTTTCCCCAGTTTCAGCAGATTTTCTCTTTTCAAAATCCGTAAGAACAGAAGCTTATAGGTTTGCATAATTCAAAATTCTTTTGGCATACAATTTCTTGCAGGTGCATTTAAAGCTAAATTACTTCCTTGCTGTCACATTGGGAAAATAATGTTTATCCACAGTACCATGCATACACCTTCAAAAAGGTTCTTATGAAATCAGCTAGCTATAAACATGGAACGTAATTATGGATTTAGTCAGTCGGGTTAACGTGAAAACCCAGGTTGGACAGGGCTTTGAGAACCTGGTGAATAGTGTCCCTGCCCTTGGCAGGGGAGTCAAACTAGATGATCTTTAAGGTCCCTTCCAACCCGAACCATTCTATGAAACAACTAAAAGTATGATTTCCTGAATGAATGCTTAAAAATTCCTAGTGAACAAAGTCACCACCTAAATGACAAAGCAGTACCTTTCAAAACGGGTCACACTGAAACATGAATTACAAGGGGCTACACTTCGCGTAAGGGAAGTCTCTGCAAATGTGTATTTTAACTTGAGAAACATGTCAGGTTTTTCTGGTGGGACCATGGTCCCAACAAACCAATTTCCTTTTCTGACAGATTATGCACATCTACAGTGAAGTGCATGTACTGTTGCACCGCGGTTATTGTTGCATCCGCACTACCTGTGGCTGCAAAGAACAGCAGCAAAGGCAGAGCAGCTACACGACAGTGGGGACTCCACCCTGGACTAAGTTAAGGCCCCTTCAGGAATACATCTATGCAGATCCATATCATGCTTCCCATCTGGACACACACATAGCCTAATGAGAGAATCAGAAAAACAGGTTTCCTAAGAGCCCCCAAATCCTCTCCCTCCATCCTCTTGAAGCTGTCTTCTTCCACACAGGCACAAGCCACTGCAACAGTATCAGCTCTAAACTTGTTACAGCCCAGTACTTCTCCACTAAAAACACAGAAAAGGAGGAAGACATGCTTACTCTAAAAATTCACAGTTTTCAACAAACTTTGCAAACAGTTCTGTGCCATCCTATCATCACAGTAAGGACCTGTTAGATAATGCAAAACTATATGGCATGGTGCTGCTTGAAACATATAAACACACTTTAGGATTTTTTACTATCAAACTTACATAAAGCCCTGTAGTAAAATCATTAAGGAAATCAACTCCCTAAGGCGATCTTAGAAGATTTTTACTTGGGATAAATGTCATTACTATTGCCTTTCAACAAGTCTTTCCATAAAAAAAACCAACCTGTAGTCCCATGCCAAAACATCAGATTAGGACAGCTTTGGACAGGAAAGGGCTGAAGTGCAGTTCTTCCATTAGAAAAACCTTATTAATTGTCCATTCAAGCCACAAATACTCTACAACAAGACACTGCATCTGGAAACTCTGCAGCAGCTTCACACAAGTAAAAGCCTTACAGGAAGGGGTACCTGCAGAGTGGACAGGGACATCTGTGGTACTCTGGAGTCATTTGTGATATCCCACCCTGCCATTTCTCTACCCATTCTGCCACAACTCAGTAGAGTTTGAATCAAGTTTCCCTTAGATATGAAATGTAGCCAGGGGTCAGTTGCTTTTTAATATGATATTATACCAAGAGAGAGGAATTCCTCCCCTTATACTTTGAAGAGTTTTCATAAGCACCTTCTTTTGCAAAACAAGGTATTTTTGCTTGAAGTTTTCAGGCACCAACTGGAAACTTTTTAATGCTGCTAAAATAAACCAAACTCTTGGGTCAACCCCCTAAAGGAGATCTGAGGTAACTGCAACTATCCTTAAGGCAGAGGAAGCATTCACCTGAAGAAGTACCTGTAATAATTTAAAATACTTTATCCCTCAGGAACTATTTTTTCTTGAAATAAGGGTCTGCAGCACCAAAGAGTAAAACCCAACAAGAGCATTTTGCATGTGGCAGACATTTTGCGTAATGCAGTAGTGCTGTTGTGCACATCCCACGGACACCCAAACCACAACACTGGTTCAGCACATTTCTGATTTAAGTATCACTTTGCATCTGACACTTGCATGGAGCTGGCTGTCATTAACACAGCTGTGCTCC
The DNA here is from genome assembly GCA_013398055.1 of Ifrita kowaldi. NCBI lineage: Eukaryota > Metazoa > Chordata > Aves > Passeriformes > Cinclosomatidae > Ifrita > Ifrita kowaldi. The sequence goes on along the minus strand of VZRS01002622.1, from coordinate 181,967 downwards.
GGTGCTCACGCCTTTCTTGCTTCGCAGTTTCCCATCACGGAAAAGCAGTGTTCTAGAAAAGATGCACATTTTCCCTCATGGAGGCAGGAAAGGAGACTTCACAGCATTTCAGTAACCAACCAACTCAGCTTGTGACAGTAATGCCCATTTTGGTTTCTTAAGCCATTGCTCAAAAATTGCAGTGTTGTTCTTTGTTGCCATTTAAGTCAAGACTTAATATCCACATCTACCTCCACCATGTACACAAAAATAATTTTACACTGAGCATTTTATTGAAATCCCCTCGAACAAGATATGCTGCAATTTAGCAACAGATGTTTGAAAGCTGACTGTGTACTAATCTATGTCAAATATACTTCTGTAACACAGGTTGAATTATCTACCTATACATACTGATTCAATTCACAGAGTTAAAAAACATAAGAATAATTCAGCTAAGAATTCAAGAACTCATTAATTATTCCTTGAAGAGTTATAGCCAGGAATACACAGGCTACATGCACTTCTAATACAAGAAAAATCTCAGACCAGCACTTTGTGCCTTGGTAAATAAAATAAAAATTACAATTTTTTAAATGTGCAAAAATGTATGCAAACTTAGTTAAAATTCTTTTTTACAGATTTTCTGCAAGGAGGCACCGTTGTTACAAGTACTGAGAATCTTGTTAATTTATAACACTAAATCACTGTTTCTAGAAGACATCTTTCTAATTTTAAAAGCAAATTTTAATGAGATACAGACTAAATCTATAGTTCATTTGAACTCATCTATATTCAGCCTTAGGCAAAAAAATAATAAAGGCAAAAAACAAAGGTGAAATGATAATTCAGGAAAGGGGAGGAAATCACCTCTCTGCTTTGGTGGTGTGACTCATTGTTTTAATGAGGTCATTTGATAGACAATGAATTCCAGGCTTCCTATTCAAGTCTTCCAATTAATTCTGGAGACTAATTAGACTCTGTCTCTCCAGATTTCTCTTCCTCAAAGAGTACACATGTAGTAGGAGTAGTTTTTAAACTAAAATTTAAAGTTTCTAGTCCTTCTGCTTCACTAGAGCATAAAATTAATCCTAAGCCAGCTTTCCTTCACAGCTTTACTTCCCTGTAGCCAGGTCAAAAACCAAGATTTCCTTAACTGTTTGCCCAAGGCTATTTCTTGGAGACAGCCTCATTGGTTAGATGTAAAAACTAAAGTCAGCCAGGAGAGCAATCCCACAGCTACTTGGGAAAGAAACTAAATAATAACTAAAAAAAACCAAACCAACAAACAAAAAACCAAACCAACAACAACAACAAAAAAAAACCAGGGCACCCTGCCCCATCTTCCTGCCAAACACCTTCTCTTCCACACAGGCTCAAACCTGAAGCCAACTGTACAGAAAGAAGGGAACTGCTTTGGGAGAACAGGGCCAGAAGATGCCCTCTATTAGCAAGAACCAGTGCAGCATCTCTGCAGCCTCACTGAACAATGCCATCAACAAGCCCTCTCCAGTGAGGCCACAGCACCATCAGTGTCCAGAGGATGAAATTTTTGCAGCAATTCAGCTTCTTGGTGAGCTCTGCACAAGGCACTAACTACATACTACAAAGCTTAGCTACGGTGAAGACTTGCAGCCCAATTATTCTCCAATTCAGCAGCACGTAAACAAGCACAGGTTATTCTTGTCAAATCACCACTTGCTCTTCCATTGTGATATTGCTATGGGTATTTGTAAGATGTATTCATGAGTACTTGCAGAAATTAAAACATGCAAGCTTACTTCCCTCCAACGCTGTAGTACAATATAGGGCAGATCTCAGCAGGCACATAAAAAATTTTAGTTCATTGAATTCAGTGGTCAAATAGATGAACAAGAAATCATGCTTTACTCAAAATGCATCTGCCTGCATTGCTTTTAAACAAGCATGCTTTCTAACCTTTTTTCTCTACAAATTGTCCTATCTAATTTCAAGTAATATGGACACAAAATACATTTGCTGTGACTTAATAATTTACCACCCATCAGCTGCCATGGCTTGCCCATATGTAAGGCAGCACACTGCACTGAGGCTTTAGGACACATCTACAGGGACTATTGCTTCTTGTGGGTATCCTACATATTGCTGCCTTGCAATTTCATAGAAAAACCCAACAATTAACTTGAAATAATTCATAACATATTAGGACCAAAATAAACATACGGTCCTTCAAAAGTTATGGGGTTCTGTTTCAGAAGCATTGAGCTTTCAATTCATGCCTATTAAGCTTTCTATTCATGACATTATGTCAACAGATACACAAAACAGCTTTTATCTTAAAAACCACAGTGCCTAGACCACTCTAAAAAGTTGCACCACAAGCCTGTAATTGGCTCCAACTGGAAATTAAACTTGGAGAAACATACAGTTAAGACAATGCATCTCTACCTTTTTCAAAAGTGTTAAAAGCTGCTGAAATAGTCCAACCACTGAAGTAATTGAGTAGTCAGTAACTTAAATCTCTGCCCAAGTTCTCCAGATAAAACACACAGCAATTCAACACAGTTTGTTTGCAAACTACATAGCAAATTATTATTAGAAGTTTCCAGCAATGCAATTTTCTTTAATGATGCAACTTCATCTCCTTTTTCTCCCATTTTGCATTTTTGCATTTTAAGTGAAAAATTGTACTAACAAAATAGATTTAATCCTGCCTGAATGGGGGAGATCTCCAGCCCATTCATCTGAAGCTTTGTATGTTTCTATAAGAAAAGAAAGAAGTAAATAAACTGCAAATCCAATTTCTCTAGTTCTCTTCAAACACTCGTTATCTGCAGACCTTGTGTTGCTCAGCTGCATCTTTTGGAGTCAGTAAACATAAAAATTGCCCACTCATTGAATTTCTCTCCTATAGCAGTTCAAGAGTTCCCTTGTCATTTCTCCCCTCATCACTTTGGCAGTCCCACTAGTGGAAGCTTTAATTCACATCAGCCACAAATATTTCACATTTTCTCCAATGCCCAGTCTGAGTGGTCTTACTGCTACCAATAGCAGAGATAACAGCAATACAGATTTAGTCAGCCTTCTTCAAAATATATGTCTTGAAAAAACCTCATTGATTTCACAATCACAACTGTCTTTCTGTCCTAAATAAGGGTCTACTGTGAAGTATCTAAACCTCATCATCAAGATTGCAGATTATATTTAAATTTCTTTGTTATATTCACTGCTAACATTAAGAATCTCCATCACCAGATGATGACAGAGAACATCAGGCAGAACTGAGATAGCACTTGACAAAAGTCAGAGTGGGATTTTCCAGAAGTGATGTGTGGGACTGTATGAAGAACTGACTGCTCTGGCACACGGATGATGCGGGAAGAGGATGCTGCTCCCTGCTCCTCTTCAATTACAACAGTTCAAATCCAGAATTTGATTATGGTACTGATTTAGCAGATACCACATCCTTTAAGTTTGTGTACACAGTAAGTCTTTACATAAAGGTCCCACCTTAAGCATATTTCCATACAAATTAAAACAGCCCTACCTGCTACCTAAGAAAAGCTTTTAATATTTTAAGAGCACATTCAACAGTCTAGCTATATTCCCCTTAGAAGAAAGGTTTTGTAACAGTTCCTCATAAGTTACTGTCAGCTATTATCTTTGGCCAAATTATTAAAGAGGCTGGGAACTCTTTCCATCTTTTAAGTGACCTGGATAACTCTGCTTCCTCTGATGAAAAGTCAACCCAGGATACATACAAAAATTCCTCAGTCTTTCCTTAACCTTCAGTCTAAATGGAAGATTCTAAGCAAAACCGACTTAAGATACACATTTGCAGGTTTAGAGGTTTATTTTAACAGTTGGGTAAGAGCTGTGAGTTATTAAGCTTTCTGCCTGTACTGTTTTTCTTTATGTTCTGAATAGCAGAGACAGTATCTGCTGTAAAGAAACCAAGATACAACACACACCAAGCTCTACAACTGTTATCAAGTGAGTCTTTCTGGGTTAATTCCCTGCACTGTCAAAATGTTTGTACCAGCAACTACTATAGCAATTCTGGAGAATCTTCCCCATCTACCACAGGAATCAGTAAAAATGGGTAAGTCTTGAAGAAAATATCTCATGGTCTGGGAAGTGCCTATTCAACCGCACCAGCAGTTCTTCCTCATAGTCTGCCTATCCTTAAGCCCCAGCAGTTTACATGGCTACAGCTGCAGATATTACAGAAGAACCAACATATTTGCAGCCTTGTTTCAAAACCAAACACCTGGCTTCTAGTCATCCACAGCTGAAAGGCCGCTGACAAGAGGAATCCTGTAAACCAACCCCTCTATTAAATACTGTGCAGCAGCCACTTCTGGGAAAGAACTGACTCTATAAATGGAACTAACAAACTGACCCATGATCTACACTTTTGATTTTTTTAATTATTTTTTCCTCTCTTTTTTAGAATGAGTCCAAGGGGGTTTTTTTACAATATTTACTCTACCTTGTAAGCACACATTACTGTATGAAAAGCAGGCTGTATTGGCACTGGCCACATTAATGCATATGCAAGTTGGAAGTTGAGTAACAAAATCCTGCTAGTACAGGTTATCCCACAATTTTATTCAAGTCCATTCACACAAATAACTAGCTGAGCTGCGTATCTGCATAACAGTGCTCAGAATAAATTTTACTGTTCGAGATAAAATTAAATTATTTCACAGGGAAGAGCACAGTCCAACATGCAAATATTTTATCCATCTGATGAGAATTGTGTTTAGTTTTCTTATAACATGGCAGCTGTATAAGTCAGAACAGTCAGTCAGAGCACTACAGAAAACAATACTGATAGTTCAGCTGGAATGACCAGTAGTTCCTCCACAGGGTGCAATCACATTCCCACTGTAGCTAAGTGACAGGCACAAAAATTTTCAGGATTTAAAGCTCTAAGTTTATCAGCTAGCCATTCATATTCACCTAGTTACTTTACCATAATAATAAAAATAAAGTTACTTTAGCTTGAACATAACTACAGTTTCCCCAGGATAATAGCATTTTTTAAAAGTCTTTTACCTCTGTTGGTTTGTAGCAATCTACAAGAGTTTCCTAGAAGCAAAATATGAAAGCGTCAGTATCCATACACAGTAATAGTGAACATAAACAAGTCATGGTATGAAACCTGGCAAGGGAGGGGAGAAAGAAAAGGAGCAAGAATCTTTGAATCACTGAATGAAGATGTTACTGAAAACCCAGAGCTATACAAGTCACCTTTGCTCCCTAGGTGGATCAGAATGCTTTGTACCAGGAGAGAAATAATGGCTTCTTTCTCCAAGCAGGAAGTTACAAAATCCCTCTCTCCAAGAAAACATGGGAAGAGGAGGAGAATGTAAGAACATTTCTCCCAGCAACAGGCAAGTGAGAGGCAGCTTTCTGTGAGGACATCAGAGTCTTTGCAATGCAGAAATAGAGACGTTAGTTATTTCTAGCAGGGCATTCCTAGCAGGGGGCTGCTGCAACTAGTTTAGGCAGAAGGAGCAAAGCTATTTATGAATGCTGAGCAAACAGCCTGGGGCCATGCCCCACATCTCTGTGGCTGGCCAGGGAGCACTAGGAAAAGGGTGCTAACAGGCACTAAAATCAGATGTGCTGCATCTAAGCACCCCATTAGTCACTTCCCAGAAGCAAGCTGAGGGCAAGCCACAACTCTAGAACAGTTATTTTCTTAGTGCATCTAAAAAGATTATAAATGGAGACATTTCCTACTGGTTTTATATATTGATTTAGAGAGAGAGAGAGATATATTAAGACAATGATGTTTATTTTCTTCTCCCCCTCATTCTTCCATTCGTTAACTTCTACCTCACACAGGATCCAAAGAATTAGAGAGCTGGCTTGAACTGTGTCATTTCAGCAGACAGCTTTTGAATTTCCCTACTAGTTCCTGTTCCTGGCCATTTTACCCTTTCTTTGAACTTCTTGATGGGTTCCAATTTCTATCTAGTATTGACAGAAATAATTACCACTAGTGTAAGCACGAGGGAAGATTTCTAGTCTGTATACACGTGCATGCACATTGCTGCTGCTGAAGTGAATCACAGAAACTATCTGATCATCACAACTGACTCTCAGTCATACAGTTTTTCCATGTGAATGTTCTTCATTTTTCTATGTTTTCTGTTCTTTATTTTATATACTTGTACAAATTAGAATGAGGCTAATTTGGCTTAGCATATTTACCTCTATTACTGGATTCTTTGAAGTTTTACTTACTAGTGTTATCACCTACCTTCCGGAAATTTTTTATCTAAAAGGATTTTGATTACCTTTGAACAGTCTGGTAGACTATGCTAAACTAGACCTACAAACCTCTCCATTCTAATTCTACTTTTACAGTGGATTCAATCAAACACAAGATATGGATCCAGATGCATTACTTCAGCCACCTTCTGATTTAAAATTATAAAATAATATTACCTGCAATTTGAGAGCTCTCTCCTCTTCATTGGCTGCATCAAGAAGGTCATCAATGTCAATTTCTACATCTGGCATTTCTTCTTCCTGAAATGCAAAAATACCTACTTAGTCCATAGAGCCATCTTTTAACTAACCCCAAAAGCCTAGTGATAGCACACAAACCCATCTTCCTGGAGCTAGACAAGGAAATCAACAAGACATGGTGGCTTGATTCCTTGCTCCCAGGCCAGCACAAGGCCAAGCCCCAGCCTCACAGGAGGTGACAGCTCTTAAGCAGTCCTTTGCTCACAGCCAGGATGTGTTACTAACTCATGGCCAGCAGCTCAAGTCATGCTATTCTCACAGTACTGGGCAAGAGGATGAAGAAGAAGTAGGAGAAGGAAGAGGAAATAGATAACAACTGCAGCAAGCCACAAAACTGTTTTGAAAGCATTTTTGATTGGACTGCTTATCTTGGTAACACTGTGGAAGATCTCCCTTGCTTAAAGTTGGCTTACAATACAAGCTCCAGCAGAAGAACTCAGATTTTCAGTACCTGCAGTAAAGCACAAAGTCTAAGGCAGAGAGTATTTTAGAGAATTTTTCTTAAACCTCCTCCACCCACACACTTCTCCTTTTGCATCAGCAACACATCAGATGCCTTGCTCCCTGAGTCAGAGCAGCAGTCCACACATTTTGAAGGACTCCTGAGCTCTAGAATCCCAATGAGAATTCACCATCCACAGATATCACCATTTACTGCATTTTCAGTTATGCAAAAGATATTCTGCTGGCCATTTTATACATTTTCTCATCAAAACTGTTACGCAGCTCCCTGCTGCACATACAAAACTCCGGTCTCAGCCTCTCCCCCACACCAAGTCCAGCCCTGACAGAAGCCTCAGTGCCATGGCACACAGCTCCTCTGTTGCCCCTCCTGCATCTAAGCCAACACATGGGCACTGCAAGACTGTCCTCTCCCACAAGTACACTGCCATCAATTGACTCACTGACACAGAATCACTCTGGCACCTACCTAATGAAAACAGGGACCTGAAAGCCTCCAAAGGAGAGAGTGGATTTAAGAGTCAGGATGAAGCAACAAGACCACAGCAGCAGCAGCAGCCTTCTTGTACCCCACCAACACTTTTCAAGATCCTTTAAAGAAGCATTTTAACAAAAATGTCGTGGTTCTAGCAAGTTGCAAAGGTTTCAACAATTGTGAAACAGTTCAACAACTGTGAAATAATTTAACAGTTCCAATAGCAACTGCCCCAGATAACACCAAAATTATTCTTCTACTGGGTAAAAGACAGTCCAAACACTAGCAAAGAAGATAAATTAGTTGAAGTTAATCTAACAGAAGTTAAGCACCAAATTGGCAAATAACTAGCTGTATCAAACTCCAGCCAAAATGCCAACTGTTCTTTTTGAGTGTGTGGAGAAAGGACAGAAGCTAGATGATTAAGTTCCCCATTCCCCATCTCTGCAGGAAAGTGTGCAGGGACACAATAGCGCAGTCACACAGGCAGTTAGACCCAAAGAACAAAAACACACAAAGCACACCCTTTGCCCAATTAGCCTGGTCAGAAAGGAAGAGTGGATATTTGCTGAAGTGAAGATACCAATTATTGTAATGCAATCTGGCAATACAGGAGTTTATAACCCTATGCAATTTAGCAATTTAAACAAGAGGAACAGAAGTCTTCCATAGGCTATATATTCAGTAAAAACCATCAGAATTGGAAAGGATAAAGAATAATCCATAACAGTGGTACAATTACTCAGCAGCTTACTATCCCAACTCTATGCTAATTCGCACATCACATCAAGAACCAGAAATTCCCCACATAGGTAGAAAACCTCCTGAACACTCTATCTAAGCAGCTCAGTCTAAATACTGTTAAGACAGAGTGCCTGGAGTTATTAGTTACTGCTAATACTGTAAACTTCTCAAAAGACACAGCCACTGAACTGTGTAAATAGAAATTGTGCATCTGTCTGCATTCAGAAGTGCTGTTCAGCACACTGAATATTTTGTCAGATACACATTTTGAACTCTTACCTCTGGGAGCGGCATTCTAGCAAACTGAAACAACACTGAAAAGCAGCAGTGAGGGGAAATTGCCTAGAAGGTATCTAATGCTTTTTTTGTGATCACACTTCATTGAGGTTGAGTGCTCCTGAAAGGTTAGTTTTACTCGAAATGGTACCAGTTGAGTGGGAGAAATCCTTGCTGCTATCCCTCTTATCTTCTTCAAATCACCTTTCTCCAACAACTTCAAGGTTCACAGTGCCATCAATTCAGAGGGCAACTGCACGAGCAGTTCACTGAAACTTTGGTATAAGAGGTAACACAGCTCCTGTACATCACAGAAAGTGGTAACAAAAAATACACTAGAAATATTTCTGAAACAAGGAACTATAATTGTATCTGACACAATGGCTTTCAACTAAGTTACATTTTCTGTAAAAGATCATGTGTATCTTCTTCATTTCACAGCAGATTTGAACTCTGATACACAACACAAATGGAGGAGGAAGACCAAAAACGTAACTCTTGCTCTTACTTTTGGCCGAATGAACAGTCAAAACATCTTTTCTCCATCTGAACTACTGTGCCTGAATGATCTCAAGAGTTTTATGTTAGGCATGAAAAACATGCCCTTAGGTCAGGAGCCTGACCACTCCACAACAGCTGTAATGACAGAGAGAGGAAAGACAAAGTCATGCCTTCTGTTTGATGGATTTTATTGGTGAGGTTAGTCTGGTTGCTCCAATTACAATTAAGCAGCTAGATACAGACTGGGCTGGGCCAAGCCTGAAAGGGTCTGTGTATAGCCAAAGGATGGTATTTTGAGGATCTTGTTGCTGTCATGAGGCTGTGCAAAAAAAACAAAGCAGTGCCACCAGTTCACCAGTTCTCCTCCAGTAAGAGGGAGACAAAGTGATGCAAATAGCAGGTGATGGCAGGGGGCAAGAAACCACTAGCAGCATGCTGACAGGGAGCAGCCCCCAGAAAAGCTAAAATAGAAGGGGTGTGGGGGTTCCAGGTGCAAACATCTATCAAGTGAAACTCTAGGGGGAGGGGAGGATGGACACTCTCCTTTTAAGCACTCTCTGCAGCCTGCATTAACAATGTAGGCAGAACATGAGCTGATTTCTGCTTAGTTATTCAAAAGTCAGAAAATATCAAAGACAACTTCCATGATATCTAATGCAACTTAAATTCAACCTTGCATTGAAAGACAGCCCCATTACTCTTTAGGTTGCATGAATTCTTTGCAGGCTACAGGCAAAAGACCTTGGGCACAGACGTGCATTAAGCAGTAAACAGCTGTAGCAGTTTAAATCATTACAACCCCTGCAGCTGCCAGAGGTGAATGGAACAGAAACAGGTGAACATCCATTAGTGAGACCAGAGAAAGGCCTTCAAAACCAGCTCCCACAGAAGCTTAAGCCAAAGGGCTGGATTTTGCAGGGGCATCTTGAAAAACACTTGCACACTCCAGTCTGCTGACCCTGAGGACAGCACCTCCAGTACAGCAAAAGCAGGTCTGACATCATCCCAAGTATCTACTAATTAAACATTTACTGGAGGCTTTAAAATTTAAAGGGCAATAGTTGCCCTATGGATAACTTCCCATATAAATCCAACTGGCAAATTAGCCTATTATCCCACATCCTTACTGCCATTCACTGTGCATCATCTCATTTCCAGTGCTGGGAACTAATTAAATGGGCTTGTTTGATTTTTACTTTAGATTTCAAATATGGGAAAGAAAGGAGAAGTTAAATCCAGCAAGAAAAGTTAAAGTCATCATTTTTATAGTGAGTTTGGAAACAGCAGGAAAAGATAGCAAAAGAAAAATGAAGGAAAAGGAAGGAAAGATGACCATACAATTCAGACATATGAAGGTTTCAGATTCCATGAATCAGGGATTTCTCTTGGGAGTCCTGGAAGATCGCCAGTAAGTGATCAAAACCAAACTAGGAAAAAGGATCAGTTTTTCTGGAAATATCCATTTAATATATGAAAATATTTATTTATGTTAGAATAGGCATCTGCTGGGCATCTAATACAGGCAGCTCTAAACAAGTTCATCTGCAGACATGGATGGCACTGCAAGACAGTGGTGCAAGTCTCAGGATGATAAAAAAATCCATAAATTACCAGGACTAGAAGTCATTGGTTGCATGTGTAACCTGCTGGGATTATGAAAGGATTGCACTTAGTCCAGGTAAATGAGTATGACTAAATAGTAATTTATATGAAACATAAAAGAAAAACTTAGGCGTTTCTTGTTTCAAAGCATTCAGTTGTATTATGCGTGAGGGCAAAAGTGGATAAAGTGAAAATAAAAAAAGAGAATAGTTTAAGTGATCAAGAATTATTAATCCAGAATCAAAGAAAGCTCTTTTTTACTTAAAGCCAATTCTAGTGCAGAGTCAAAATACACAGCTAAAATAAAGCCATTTGCAAGACAAAAAGACTGCCCCATCTATTGATTGGTACGTGGAAGAGGAATTTAGGAAAGGATGCCGAAGACAGCAAGAAGGTACTCAAAAGTGCCAGGGTTCATGAAGCTTGTCGTAAGAACAAGAATCCTCAGTGGTAAAACCCAATTACTAAATGACAGCATGTTTTCTCCAATCCTAAAACATTAAGGGCAGTAATGCCATAGCACACATGATGATCTAATGTTAGACATGAAAAAAAAAATTATCTCTCATTTCTTTTGGTCCAGGTGAAGCAGTTCATGCAACAGCAAATATTAGTTTGTACAGCCGATAATCAGTGAACACACTTAGGATGCTGCTCCCAGTATGATACAACCTTTAGCATGCAGTTACATATTATTTCCTCCCCCATCAGGCACTTATCTCATTAGCGATCAGTCATTGAATGTGAAATCTCAAAGGCAGTAACAGACACCGAGGCCCCTCAATCCTGAACACATGCCATCCAGTCTTGGCTCCAGCTAAGAGGTAGCAAAACCCATCTTGTACCCAATCTGTTCTAACCAGAGCAGCAGCCTCTTCCACCAACAGCAAGTCTATCTTCCTCCATCACTCCTGTTTATTGAACAAAAGTGCAGAGACATTCAAAGCAAAGTTACCAGATTTGTCCACTCATTTTGAGTCAATGATCCTACTGATTGCAAATAATCATAATTTATTTGTGGCAGTGTGGCTATTTAACAGAAACCACCTCCTGTGCTGAGCCCATCTTCAAGTCTGACATCACGTGGGTCCAGCTAAATATATGAGAAAGCACGGACACAAAGTGCACACCTGTCAACAGAACGGCTTATGCAAGCTGCCCAGTATCTCACTGGTCCACCAAACGCATCTACATCTACATAACATAGTATGAAGGGCCGGATAAAAGTCACGGACACGGTGTTTTATCTATATGGTCCAGATCTGACGTACCCTCACCCCGGAGACAGCAGTCCATAGCCTTGTGCATACACCACTAGAGGGAGGTAACACTTTGCAAACACAACGAGGGCCCCTGAAGTTGCCGATAAAGCATGGAAAAGGTCTTCTGAGCCCTGTGTACAGTTCTCAGTCTCGAGAACAACAGCCTAACTTTTATCCTCAACTACACACTGCCCTCTGCTCCTGTTCTTAAAAATGTAGTCCTCAGCTTTTACTTCAACATCTTGTTTCCTGCAAAATCCTACCACCTCTGCTCCTATCATTTCGGGTATTTGCTTCTAACATCCATCCTTTGTACCCTTTCTCTGCAACTGAGGGCCAGAGAAAGGACTGCTGGAAGCAGAAAAAGGAGCAACTCAACTCCCAGGCACTGTGATAAGGGCTCCCTGCCAAGACGAAACTGCCAGAGCCCAGCCCCTTCTAGTTGCCCACAGAGCAAGCAAGCTTGTTCACATATGACAATCTTTGAGCTTATTGCCAAACTTTAACAAGTTCAGGCACATGACAAGCACAAATGAAAGAGGAGGAAAGTTGCTTGATTAAACTGAGAACACTTTCATAAACTGGCCACAGGCATCTCCAACGCACAGCAAATCTGGTCCCTCCTAAATTTCCAAGATCACACATACCAGAATTTCAACTCAGCTGTTGAAAGTCCTCAAACAATGTGGAACACCACCTTTTTTTTTCTTCCTGATTTTAGTCTCAACAAAGTAACTGAAGTCTCACCTAAAAAGCTTTCCAAGATATTCCAGCTGAGGCAGGCACATACTGTGAACCTCCTCAGCTCAGATTATTTCAATTTGGACAAGTTCAACATTTTAAGTGTGCTTGCCAGTTGTTACATCAAGGGTAATGCCAAGAACAATCCTTACAGAGCTCTGCATGGAGGACTAGGTAAGCTCCCCCTGCAGAGGGGGAGCTTACCTAGGAATTTGCAAAGTCTAGCAATATAGAGGATGAAACAAAGCTACAGAAAAGGTGAGAAAGATGGACAGACACTTAAACACATATGATGGTGTTTACACAGGCAGGCACAGCCGGACCGCAGCTTGCTCAGCCAGTGTGCACAAACTGCATGGTCCAGAAAACATAGCTGCATTAGGGCAGCTTTCAGACCAAGAGAACAAACCCTGCTGGCAGAACATTTATATTCAAGTGCCATAGTTTATTAACACAGCAATTAGATTTCCAGACCAAAGCTTACCCACATCCACCTGGCTCAGAGAAGAAAGAAACATCTAAAAAAGCCTGTCTGAATCTGCCAGTTCACCCTATGCTGGTTAGTAGATAAGTGGCCAAATAGCCCCAAGCTTATATTAGCAAGTACACATCATATTACAAGGAAACCTCAACTAAGAAATCTGTTGGAGATTCATGTCTGAACCCAGGGAACAGGGAGCACTCTCAAGCTCCAAGATCTAAAGTATAACCTAACAGCATCCCAGATCCAGGCCAGTATGCAAGTTTAGGTGCGTGTTGCTCCCACCCAGAGACACATTATAAGAAAAAGAATAGGATTATATGTTAAAAGGATACCACCATACTCCTTGGATAATTGAAAAGCATGCCTATTCCACAGCCTAGTCAGCCTTCCCTGAAACAGCACTGTTAAGAACTCTTGTCTTCCTCCATGACCATCACTATCTCCATTATCTTTTCCTGTCATACAGGTAGCAGATCAGTTTGAGCAGTATGTTCCTTACAGAAAAAAGAGGAACACAAAGTTTTGATTAAATCAGTCTACATAAAGACATATTTAGAGATTTAGAGTCAAACAACAGGGACATGCTCCCTCTGTGAGCTATGTTACCTAACAATATGACTTGTCAATCAGTACTTTTACAAGTTGCCTAGAAAGAGTAAGTCATGAGGGTCACAGATTTGTGGGGTTTGGTTTGGGGTGGTGGGAAGGAGGAAGGAATTCAGGAGAGAATGATGTCAAGCAGGATGATCCCTATATAAAGATATCACCCTAGGCAAACTGGAACACTGATCCTGTATGTTAATGTAACTTAACAACAGATAAGAACAGCTCAAACTTCCTTACTTAGAAAGGATTACGAATAAAAAACATGGTGTAAAACATTTGAAAATTTCTGGAATCCCTTAGGTATAAAGGCATCTTAATGTCCATGTACGTGCTAGCAGTTAGGTACAGCTGCAGCTTCAGACTTCCAAGTGGAAGTGAAAAATATACTAACATGGCAATGGATATACAGTACACACAAAACACTTAAATTCTAGTTGTGAACCTCATTAAAGCAATTAACAGCTGGTATTTTTAATAATCAGGGGAGGATCATCCATTCAAGCCAAGTTCTTCCATCTCATTACCCAAGCTGGCTCTTTCTCTTGCTTCAGTCACTGTAAACCATTGTTGTTTGTCTCAAGCTAGCACTGTCATAGATCAGCCTCTCCTCTTGGCTCTCAAGTGACAGTAGAGCAGATGAAACAGACAGATGCTATTCCAATTACAAGTTCTATTCAAAGAGTCAGCCCCTCTAAAGCAGCAAATGCACCCCAAAGTTTTTATTGTAAAATAGCCCAAGTACACAAAAATGGCAACAGCACAATCCTGACACTCAGGTGATACAAAAAGACATAACTCTCTTGTGCCCTTATTCCAGGTGGGGTCCCTCTATCAGCAAGGAAGGATTAGAGTTTGGGGCAGAGATAAGAACATCAATCCCTCAATGCAATTCATGTGAAAGCTCCCTCAATGGGCAAGCCTTTGAGAAAGAGGATAGGGAAAGGACATCCACATCCAGAGCACAGGTCTCCCCACCCAGCTTCCCTGAGTATCTTCACCCTCCCCCAGAACACAAGCCTGCCTGCATTGACATTCAACTCAGAGGCAGCTGCTGTCTTTGCAGATGCCCCTGCAGCTTTGCCTTTCCCCCAATTAGAAGGTTAGAGGGCAGAAAGACGATGGCAACACACCATGACTTCCTCTGGACAAACTTCTTACAGCTACAGGACTAAATTTAAGTCAGCTGCTAGGTCCTACATCACAACATGGTTAGCATAACATTTTACCCTGTATAAAGAGTGAGGGGAAAAATAAGACAACCAACTGTGTCAAAAAGTCAGCTGAAAGAGGGGAAAGGGTAAGTTAAGCTAAAGCATAGTGAGACAGGTACAAGCACTGCCAAAACCCTTACTGATGTGAAGTTACTCAGGGAAAGGGAGGCAGGGCCAGTTTCAGAGAACAGCTCAATATATAGAGGCTATGAAAGTATAGGTTTTCCAAATTAGAGCAATGGAAAATCTGGACCACTCCCCTGCTACTGTGTTCCACTGAATCACAGATAGATGCTACCCATCACACCTGAACTGCCTCAGTGACACACAGTTATGCCAAAACAAAACTTCAAAAAAAACATGGTACCACTTCGCAAACAACAAAAGAATGAATAGTTGAAAAAACATTGATATATCAGCTTGAAGGTAGAGCCTTATAATATTAGCATCTTGCAACAGAAGAAGCATCATGATTTCTGTAAGCTGTTTCATTGAAGATTCGGGCCTACCTACACCCAGGAGTGGTGGCAATGGGATTTTCAAATGGAGATCAGGGCTCTCTCTAATCAGTAAGGGCAAACTAGCCATTAAAATTCACTTTACATTTCTGCATCAATGTGACCACTACTGTCAGAGTGGCCTTTGTGTTTATATAGACCGTACAAAAATGTTGACATGGTGACCTCAGTGAAATACTCTGAAAGTGCCTCTGCAGAAGAAGAAACCTTGGTTCCTCTCTTTCCACAGTTTTCCATCCTGCTTGCTAGTAGGGCCACAAAGCTGCTATTGAAAGAATAATGTGTTAGGAGAAAAACTAAGTTTTATTGCATTCTGAACTCTGCCAGCTCAGTTGAGGCCAGGCTTGCCTAGCAGAAACACTGCCTACTGTTGGTCACCAGCACACCCATCAAGTTTTCTTGCTGGAAGGAAGGCTTTCTGTGCTCTTTCAGAAGACCGTGCCTCTTTATTTAGGAGGCCTGGGCTGGCTGCCACATTTCACTGGCTGCATTCTCCCACCAGCAGCAGGGAGGTAACTCATACAGAGTTGGATGCAGCCTGCAACTCCATGAACAGCACCGAAGGCTTGTGCAGGTGCCTTGGCCAAGAAAGATAAATAACAGATCCTTCTACTTTTCTTTTCCCCACTTCTGTTCAAGATTTTTTCTGTCTCAGGGTTCTTTTTATTTATTTATTCATTATTATATGGAAGCTAAGGAAATAATTTGCAAAGAATCAACAGGAGTAATTTTTCCTCTAATTAGCTGCTGAATGGAATTTTGTAAAGGTAAAACAAATGCACGCACACACTACTTACGGGTTTTTTTAATCAAATCAGTTTCTTGGTATCCTGTGTTTTAACAAGTTTTCAAAAGAGGCTATTATGTAGGTGACTGAAAATACTTATCCTGGGCCCTGGACTTGCTATTTTTAGTTTGGTATTTATCTGTTGCTTGAATGGGTGACTGAAACACTAGTCAGGGGTCACACACTTGCAGTGCTGACTCTGGTCTGTCCATACACAGTAGTTCTTGTATGAGCAGCTGTTTAGGAAGCACTTGCTCAGAACCCCTGCCATAAAGCATCCAACAGTGAGCAACCAAAATTGGCTCTGACTTCGAACAGAACAGCTTCTAGGGATCCCTAGCTGGCCAAAAAACACAGTTTGGCAAGCCTTGCTTGGTTCATGGCCCCATCGTTCACTTAAATACTTCCATCAGTTTATTTGGGAAATGGAAGCTGAGAGTCAGATACAACTTGATATTTACTCTTCTTTTACCATGAATTTGACAACTTCAGCAAAAATTGTGACAGCCCTTAAAAATCAGATGGTTTTGATTGTGACACTGATGCAACTACCCAGTACAACAGGAACACGGCCACTTCTCTTTAACATGCAGAATACTCTTTGTGCTTTCCTCCCCTGGCTGGGAAATTCTTGCCCAGTCTCCAAGGAAGAGTCATCGCGATGCCAATGCAGATGCTTCTATTAAGTTAGAAAAAGCCAGCTTTGCCCAACATTTCTCTGCAGAGAAAATAGGCCAAGCCAGTAAGAAACATACAAAGAAAGCTCCATTTCATTACCACTTCACAATTTAATAAATGTCTCATCTGAAAATTTTGTATCACTGGAAGACACAGAAAACAAGTAAGTGCTGGCAGGTGAAGCTGAACATGTTAAGTTCAGACTATATTCTCTGTTGTTGTAGTGTTATATTAACTCCTTTCAAAATAGGGATTTTCAATGGTAACATTCAGATCTTTTTCTTGCATTGAAGTGTTATCTTCCCAGCTGGTTTGTTAACAGGGAATTCCATCATGCAGCATCAACCTTCCTTCACACATTTCACTACATTTCACATATCTGTGCTCATGAGTTCTGTGTCATGTAATTTTTATCTCATTTTGGTCAATATCTAATTGCCAGCAAGATTTGGACCACTCACTTTTTTTTCCAACATCCTTTTATTATATCCAAATGTAGCACGTTTGAAAGGAATTTAAGTTTTAGTTAGCATTTTAGGATACCTCCATTTAAAAGCTCCCAGGAGTCTGTCAAAATGTCTTGCCACTTAGTTGGTTTCAAGTATACACATTCACACTTTCCTGAGAGTCTCTGAAAAATGGGTTGTAAGGAGACACTCTATTTGCACATCAAGAGCACTTCCTGGCCACCAGAGCACAAATGCAAGAGAAGAATTCATTGCAAAGAAGTCCAAAGCCCAAGTAAAACAAAAGCTTCCAGCAAACCCTTTTGACTCCCAACTCTGAAGCCCCATATGGGCACATTTACCTACCCCAAGAGAAGCTAACCTTTGCTCACTGCCAAAAAATTGCACTCTGAACAGCCAGCAAACCTTATGAATTGTGTGGCCATCTTGAAAATGCAGACTGAGCAAGTGTCCCTTGGCAGAGCCTGCAGATGATCTGCAGCAATTGTTTTAAGACAAGATATCAGCCTAACTGCCTTCCAAGAAAACCTCCAGGAACTCCCGTTTCAGCTCCCTTGACCCCTAAAGAGTACACTTCTTCAACTGACCGCTCACTTTGCTGTAGTCAGCCTAAAATTTGTTCTCTTCTCCTGCTTCAACTTTACTTCGAGATTTATCTTTCTTAAGCAGACGTCAAATATATGTGAAAATATTTGCCTCCATTTTTCAGAGAGACACAAACATGCAAAGTCAGGACTTGTCAGCAATCTCTAATCATATGCATTGTTGGAAATTGTCACAGGCTGAAGAAAAAAGTGTGTTTCTCTTCCCAGTGGCATTCCAAAAGAAATAAGTTATGATGATATGCATATATTTTAAACTTATTTTTTAAGAAATAAAAGCTTTGTAGCTCCATAACCATAGCCTGAGAAGTAATTTAAGGCATACAGAAGGAGAAAAGTACAATGTAAGGCAAGATATTTGTTGTTTTGGCTTTGTATAAAAGTAGAAAACCGAAGTAATTCCTGAAGCTTCTAATTTACTTACAGCTTTACTTTTTAAATGCTGAGGAGCCTATCATCATCCACAACATACTCTCTTGCCAGCAGCAAACATATGACAGACCTTTTCACATTGGATAACGAAAAATTGTAGTGAGATACATGATCATGAGAGTGTCAGCAAGCCCAAAACAGAACGAGGCCAAAGCACTGAGGTGTCCTTCTGCTCCTCAGATACACAAACAGGCAATATTTTCCAGCACAACCGTAACAGTTCCAGATGCTCATGCAACAGCTGCTAGTCCTCACAAATCACTGCAGCAGAAAGATGATGCAGGCAAACAAAGCAAGTCCAGGACTGATGAGGGCCCTTAAAATAGATGAACTTGAAGATTGGCAATAGCAAAAACAGAGAAATTGCATTTGGACTGAACTGAAGAGAGAGAACTCCACCAGGCTGCAGAAGGATGAGCACTTATTCCCCCTGCCCCTTCTTAGCAGTACCGCTTCCGTGTATGTGCTAAAGGAAACAACTGCTTAAACTGTTTCCTATGACTGTACTACAGCTCCAGGAAAAGACTGCTTTTTTAAAGCTGTATCAAGCCTAGCCCTTTATTTCCAGGGTTGGAGCCCTGGCAGAGGAGCTATAACCCTCTCATTATCAAGTTAACAAAAGAGTGAAAGATTACTCTCAAGTATCTTAATTAACACATATCGGGGAAAAGAAAAAAAAAGAAAAGAAAATAAAAGAAAAATACGTGAGGAGGAGTAAAAGAGTTTAAGAGGAATGCAATTTTCTCAAGTATCCCTCAAATGCCGGAAGGCGCCACCTTCAATTATCAGGAATACCAAAGATTCCCAGAAAGAAGAGATCTCACATATATACTCAAGATCTCATTTCTTAAATAGTTTTCCTGTTCTGTAGGGCAATGCTCACACCAAGACTACCTGGGATCCGCTGCAACTCCTGGAAATCCCGAACACAATCAGAGCAATGCTTCTGGTTAGCACTGAGTTTCCAGAGGCCAAAACACAGGTGTGTTATCAGAGGCTTTGTCTGCAGCCAACTAGACACAGCTTTTCCGACAGAACCCAAATGAGTACAGCAGCCTTTCAGTTTTCTCCTGAAGTTCTTTCCATACTATGCAAAGCCTTTCCAGCAGCTTGGGTATATTAAAAATAGAGCCAAACAGTAGTTTCATTGAGATTGATGTTACACTGAATTGCAATATTATTTCATGTTACAACATCCAAGAGCATACTATATACACAGTGCACACACATACATATACACTAACCCTTCAGGATCATGTTAACAGACCACAAATATACACCTACATCCACATATGCATGAACAGTTACCTGTTGTTACAGAAAATTACCAGAAGAAAGAGAATGTACACAAATTTCTGCAAGGAAAGTGTAGCTAGCAATGCCCTGAAGAAGCATGGCTTGCCATAGCACAGCAGAACATATTAACAAGCCATCTGTTCATTATAACAAGCTCAACAGGATTCAGCTTCTAGATGCAGAGATGCTACCTACAGCATGTCCCTTGATCAAGCAGACAGTTGTTGGATATTGCCAAAGTCTTGCCACATCCCTTTCAGAGAGGATGTTACACATCTCTGCCACCAGCACAGTCTGGATTCAAAATCTGCTTTCCCAGGGGGCTGTGCCTTTGAGCAGAATTAGTCACACTAACAAGCAGCCCACAGTCAGGTTCCTCCAGCTAGACACACGCAGACAGAACCAGTGCTATTTGCTTAAAGCTCTCAACTTCTCCTCTCTCCTTGGAGAAAGGCGCATTGTATTTCCAGGAACACAAACACTGAAGAACATGAAATCTGTTCTCAGAGGAGTTATTGGCTCTCAAAAAAGAGACAAGAATGATATTTTTCTCTAGTCTTATGCAAGCAAGATGACTAGTCTTTCAGTCCCCCCCCCCACCCCCCATTGCTGTGTTTCTCCCTTCAAACAGAAAAATTATGAAACAGCTGTTGCTTTGCCAGCTTTGTGAGAAGCAAAGAACAGCAGTCAGAAGTAGCAGCAGGGGAACAAGACTGTAATACACTCCGGATCCCATCTGTTGAGAGTGGGTTAACAGAAGACAGAGGGCAAGACGACAAACAGGGACTCCAGCATACTGTCAAACAGCTCCTTCCTCACCACCTATCCTACGGTCTTCGGCTCAATACCCAGTAACTGCAGCAAGAGAAAGGACAAAACTCTTCAAGTTAAATGTACAACATCAATCAAATTAATATCTTGATAGTGTTCACAAGCAAGTTGTTTAATTAATACACTGTGCAGCCAGTATTTTGGCTTAGTTGTTACTGTGCCATGTGGCAAACTAGACAAAGCAGATGGTCAATAAGCTCTGTTAAACTGTCAGGGCCAGCTATTATGAAGAGACACAAAACAGGTCCCTGCTAGTTCCAAAATTTTTAAGCTAAATCTCAGCAACCTCAGCTCAGTTTCTCCTCCTAGAAAAGCTGGCATCAAAAGAGTCAAGGTTAAACTAGTAACTTTCCCAAGGCTCCAATCCTGAAATTCAGAGCATGCCAGGCACCATGCTAAGAGACGCTCAAATTCATTAAAAGCTGCAAAAATGTAAAAATAGCCAGTATCATGCACTACACCAAGAAATCACTAACTTGTGGTTTGCATATTAAAAAAAATTAAAAAATTTAAAAATGTGTAGCAAGGAAATCAGGAGAGCTGGGATTGAAATTGAATATTAATTCCTAGCCTTTGAATTCCAAACAGGAAAACCAACATAGCATAAGTCTTATTAAAAGACCTACTAAAAGGAGTGCTTAACAAGTCAAATTTCAAAATACATTCTTCTCTTCACTAAAAATGTTGTTGTCATACAAACTCTGAAACAATCTCAGACACTTTACCTCACAAGTACCTCCAGCTAGTACTTTGATCCTCACAACAAAGACAGACACTCCAAACAAATAACCAAGCAGAACTGAAGTCTGGTTCAGCAAAGAGCACAAGCTTTGCCACAGAAGAGGATGTGGTTACTGGTAGTATGTACAGCTACATCTTGTTTTGTTCTGCTAAAATCCACCTCTTCATACTACAGTAGCCTCTTTGCCTACTCATCATGCAGGGGCCTTGTTCTGAGGCATCTCCAGAGCTAAGTGTTTTAACATTTTTACGAAACGCCATTTTTACAAAGCCATCATGCTTTGCTCACAGGGCCACAAAGAACCCAGGCTATGCCTATGTGTACTGCTCCTTGGCCAGATAATGGCTAAAAACAACACATATCTTCTGCTTTAGCACTACACCTAGCTACAGGAGCTAAAATTTGTTTAGGATTAAAGTTTTGAGCCCAAATCTCTGAAAATCCCCATGAGAAGAGGTTAAAAGCTTAAACGTGTCTTTCAAGCCCCAGAGCACATGAAAGAGCATCAGAAAAATACTGTAATTAGAAGTTAAAATGCAGTTTTTTACTTAACAGACAAACAAGGAACTTTACTAGCCGTCTTGAGATGATGCCCAGTGAGCTGATTCCCCTGTCTCTGGAAGCTCATGAAAGACAAGTTTTGCAGTGTCCTTCTAGAAAGCCACCTTTGTGTTCACAAACAAAATATTATTAGTTAAGTCTTCTGCCACCCAGAATCTCTTGAGGGTCCAAAATGGTGCTCATCTTTAATATGCTATTTCGAGGCCAGCCACCTCAGATGAGAGCTGGAGACTACCAACAGCTTTTGGATGGATTGAACACCATCTCACTTGGGTGCACTGCAGTCACCATCACTAGACATTCTTCAGGCAGTACTAAATCTCATTTGTGTTTGCGACTAAGTGCCTATCACAGTAGGGCTCCAATAATGGTGACTTTGTCTTGCAAAAGGTCCTGTAACAACTGCCAAAGCCTTTTTAATAAGTTTGTTGGCATCATTCAAAAGCTGCTGGCAAAAGCAATTAAGGAGTCAAGAGACAGACCAACTTTGTTTTTCTAAATTACCTCATGATTTGCGTAAAATGGGCTCAAAATTTCTAGATCTTGAACTCAGCCAATACAATATATTTACAGCAAGGAGCCAGAACAGCTTGAGCAAGCCATCAGGTGAGACTGTAACATGTGTTTCATCCTTCTGGACAACACTAGCTAGTTTCTAGCCTCTGGCACACTCTCAAGGAACCGTTCAAAGAATTTACCTGGATTCACACTTCAGCTGCTCATTCCTGAGTCTCACTTTCCTTTAACTATCTTGCTTCTTGGAAACACTTGGAGGTTAGCCTTCTCCTTTCTTCACCTTCCCTGCTATCAAATACATACATTCATCACATGACAACTAAAATTCATACACGTGGATTAGCCACTTCACATGTAAAGAGTCATATCTACCTCAGGAGCAGACATCTTCCAGAATGAGAACTTCATCTGATCAAAATCATTCATGTTGGGCAATATTTTAAAGCTAAGCTACAATTTTTTTTTTTTTTTTAAACCAAGGCCCAGGACTCTCAAGTTGGGATTTCTCTCACCTGGCTTTCTATGTCTGCCATAGAAACAGTTTCATGCCTCATTGCTGGAAGTGTTATGCCCTGTTCCTGGGAGTATTCAAGGCCAGGTTGGATGGCTCTTCCAGCAACCTGGTCTAGTGGAAGGTATCCCTGCTCACAGCAGGGGGATTAGAACTGGATGATCTCTAAGGTCCCTTCCAACTCAAACTACTCAATAATTCTATGACTGAGCAACCATCCATCTACAGTAAACAACAGGAGACTGTTAAGGGAGCATCAAGCACATCAGCACAGAGGTCTGTCTCCCAGTAGATGAATCTTACCAATGGTACCGCTCATGTCACTATGTGGAAGACCTACAGGAGTTCACTGCTGCTGTTTTTCATCCTGAAGGCAACATACAGCATCATCCTAGTCCAGGAAATCTGGAAACAGTGCCCTCCTTCAGACCTTCATAAACTTAACGAGTGTACCATGATAAAGGTTGGGTCAGGACATGGAACTAAGGACAGACTGTCTTGAAGGCTGTCTGATTGTGTTGCTCATAATGCTTGACCAAAAGACATGTATTACAAATCACAACTAATGTAATTTAATTTTTCCATCTGTTACACTGTATTTTAAGACTAATTATTTTACTATCACATTGAAAGTTCTAAAGATGGGTGCTACCACCTAAAAAAATCTTAATTTCAGTGACAAAAAAACCCCACAACCCTAACCTTTCTCAAGTCAAACATTTAACTTGGACAGATTTTAATTAATTTATTTACTCAATATGGCATAGCAGTCTTTTCTGTAGAAAATTATTTTCTACTCCAGACACCAAGAAAAGGAACTAACACAATCTGAGCATCCTTTCTGCTCCAGTTTTTAAACATAGTTCAGCTTTTTATCACTGGTACATCTTAGACAAAGAGCTAACTACTTTGCATTCTTCTCACATTACTCCACCTTTGAAATAAAAGCTAGGATTGGAAATGCAGGAGAAGAAAACTTCAAGCAGTTAAACACCACAACTTAAAACAAAATGGTAGGTGTAAAGGACAGCAGTGTTCTCACTGACACTGTACTTAGCATATAGTCACAAATCCACAGTTTCAAGTGGCAGTGAAGCACATGTAAGAAACATAACATCACCACCCTATAGGGCATAGCTGAGGAACTAACTCCAAGGAATCCAAAACAAAGGCCTTTCAGTAGAGCTCCTTCTCATATGGCCCACGCCTACAAAACACCTGCGTATAAACCAAACACCTGCAGCAGCCTATTTCCACTCTAGGGACAAAATGATAGCCATGAGCAATTGCACACTTTCTGCAAACATTGAGTCTGACCCTACAGTCATGGTTACAGAACTGCTGCCATCAAAAGGAATCCAGAAGCACCTCCGTGCATTTTTAAAGTACCAGTTGTGTGCTAGTCCATGTTTAATACAGAATAGCCAGTTCAAAGGGACTTTGAATTCAAAGTGTAATACTCTGTTAAACAAACAATAAAGTTAATTTTAACTGGCTACTTTTTTAACAAATATACAAAGTCTTAAGGTTTGAAGCCCTTGCAGATACCAGCCAGGACACAAACACGTTAATGAGGAAGACTCCTATAATCTTTGCTCCTCCAGATTCTCACAGGCTTTTCTATCTCCACCTACAGATTTTCTCAAATGGGAGATATTTCAGGAACACCAGAAATGATAATTGTGTCTCCAGACATGAAACTGCATGAACACGCACGCAGAATCAGGTGGAAGGAAGGTAGTAAGATCAAAGTCAGGCACTCCCTTTCCCTCCCTGGGAAAAAAAGATAAGAGAGGAAGCTCCATGAGCTCCTGTCTCATGTTTCTGTTGTTTTCCACTTTAAAAGATTTCAGTTGTCAAAGTAGTTTTCAGCACAAACTACATCCAATGCATCCCAAAATAGTTGACTTCCATAAGATTTCTTGTGGACAACACAAGAGTTCACCTAGCTCCCAGCGTATCATCCACGATCACTGGGGTTTGGGGAAGTGAGGTGGTGTATCTTTGGTTGATCATTTTGTTCTTTTGTTTGTTTGTGGTTTGCTTTTTTTACACTGTGGCACACAAAAGAGCAATGAAATGGCACATCAACAAAGTAGATCCAGGGAATGACTGGTAGTCTGACAATATTTCACATCAGTGTGTGACTAGTTGCCAGCAGGTAATTTTCTTTAATAAAACATCCACTTTAAAGTGAATACTGTCTTTCATAAACAAACAAGAAAACCAACCAACCAAAAACCCCAAACAAAACCAAACCAAAAGAACAAACAAAAAAATCTGCTATGAGTGGTCTGTCAGTATCCAACAAAGGAGCTACTCAGAAGAAGGCTGTGTATCATATTTGTGTTTGCATTCCTCATGTCTGTTCTTACACAGAGCAGAAACAACAACATGGATTGGGAAGCACCAGTGCTAAGGAAGTGTGGGTTTCCTGTAATTCCTGTCTTGATTCTCAGGTGCCCAAATAAAGCCTTTTCCTTTTCAAGAATATATAAGAAGCTATAACAATTTACCTGTGTGGATTCACTGCCATCTAATGAAGGATGAAGTTCTGCCCCACATTGAAGATACTCAGAGGGTGTGTAAGTTGTGTGAAAATAGGCAGCTTAATTCTACAGTTATCATCATGTTAGGATATCATTATCTCTCTGTCCAATTTCAAGCTAGGGTGATAAGAGTCAGCATGGCAGAAGACACACACAGACAAATTTTTCTGCCAAACACTTTTAGCTTGTCATTTTAGCTTAATAATGGAAATAAATAAACTTAATGCCTTTAAAATGCAGCCAACCCTGATCTAGTTACAATCCAAACTTGTATAAGCCAGAGAAGCAGCTTTCAGGATTTGTATTTGAATGATGTTCAGCAAGCTGTCCTGAGCTTGGAAAAAAAGTGTTTATGTCCATTTAAAAAAAAAAGTGCTCTGGCTCAGCATTTAAGTACCTTGTAGCACCAGTTCAGAAGACTTTATGCAATGGAAGAGGACCTGTTTAAAACTTGTAGTGGTAAATCAGTGTTCAGGTAGCCCCAAACCCTCTTTTGCCTCACTTCAAAAGCCTGAGCTGTAGAGGACTCCCCAGGCATAGTCATGGTTGCATGCAATCGCTCTTTGTCCAACCTACATTACTAGATTCCTTTAAAACTCTTTTTAGGCATTCTAAAACATGCTAGCATACCACATAAGCCACAAGCTGCAAGGGATGCACATTTCTTTAATATTTTCTCTTATCAATGAACAAGGAAACAAAACAAATAAAGAGTAAGCATAATCAAAATGACAGGTGGATTCTGAAAATCACTTCAGGCTACAGCTAATAATAGAATATCCAGTTACAAATTATAAGTTTGGATGAGTCGACTGACACTCTCAAATGCTAAAGAAACACCAGTGCTTTTCCAAGAGCTGGTCAGGCTGAGTGAGCATGCGAAAATACAGGAGGAGAATGAGAATTTTTCTCATGCAGTAACTGGCCTGAATCCAAGCTCCTGGATAGGCTTTTTGCTCCAACTAAGCAGAGCTGGTCTGCACACATATGCAACCTCCACAGGCAAGCCTTGCTTCAGCAAACCAAATCAAAGCATTTGAAACCTAGCTTAGGAAAGGCACTGGCTGGCACAGGGTCCTACCAGTCAGCACAAAGTGGTATCATCAGCTCCTTCCCACTGACCTTCACTTGGTGCCAGTCTTCTTAATCATTCAAATGGCCGATGCAAGCAGAGTTTAAAGTTCACCTCACCACTTTCGAATGTCTCCACAACGAGCACGTCTAAACATCAGAAATTCCTCCAGGGCAGCAAACACACTTTCCACCCCTGCATGTCCCTGTTTACTGAACTTCACTGTCAAAGCAACAGCTTAGGAAATGTCTGACTCCTCTGGTGGAAGGCTTAGAAAGCTTGGGCAATTCATGGGGTCTCTATCTGCTGGTTCAAAGACAACATACAGGATTGGGGGAGTGAACTGTTTTCTGAAGATAAAGAAGAATAAAAAGGTGAGATGTTTCTAAAGAAACTACATTTCTAAAGAAACTAAAGGGGACGCTGTTTGAGGACAAACTCATTATTGCCCAAAGCTGACAAATATCTACTTCTAATCCTTTCCAAATTCTTCCAAACCCAGATGGTTTGGGAGACAGAAGACGGAGCAACCCCCTCAAACACATCTTCACAGCTTCTAGAACATATGTGTAAAGGACACCGTACCCATATTCCTCCCACAGGCAGGTAGCTTAGATAAAGCACAAACAGTTCAGTTCTGCACACATGGTGCCAAACACAGAAGTCAGGACACTAATAAATCCTGCATTCATAATAAGCAATACTACCTTCCATAACAAGAGCTCACAGGATAAAATCCACTGAATATGGAATGGGTGTAGCAGTCGTTGCCTGGTCATTTCAGGACAGCAAAATACAGGCACCCAGGTAGCATTCCGTGACCAAGAAAGAGCCTAACACAAGCTTTCCAGCTGGCCTATGGAATAGAGAGTTGAAAGAAGGTAGCTGAACCCACTACCACTCACTGCAATCAAACATATCTGATATCCCTTTGTTTAAAATCCCCATTACCTTCAGCTGCAAGTAGGAGATAGCTGTGCCAAGAGTACTTCTATATTTACTCCACTTTAAAAATGCTGAAGATGCTACACATAATGCCTTTGGCATCTACCACTGAATAAAGACAAGCCAAGTCGTAAGATACTCTGTAAAACAAAAATATTCAAAACCAAAGTACACAAATTTACACCACCATTTTCCAAAGGGATTAAACAATTATGTAGTTAATTAGAAAAATTAGGACATCAGTTTCACCTTGTTTCTACACAGACCAGAACTCATTTCCTACTGTGGTTTCTGATGTAGATCTGGGTAACTACTTATGAAAATACACTAAGGAATGCAGGTTAATTTTTAAGTTCCTTCACATTGTTGTCCTTAACAAACAAACAAAGTACACACAAAGAAAAAACAACTACTTTTTATAACTGAAAATCCATGCATGCAGTCAAATAGGGAATATTCATGTGAAGCCCTGAAATACTTCTGATAGAGCCAAAGGAGAAACAATAGCTGGTTGAGCTTCCAATCTCCAAAATTCCAAATGTACAGAGAAACAAGTTGCAGTTAAAAATTACCAATCTCTTGGTAAGAGCAGCTTGGTGGCTTATGTTATCTATACATTCTATCTGGCTTAGGCGGGAAGAGTTGTTTTGAGCACTGGGCCAAAGTTTTACATCAAAGCATCTTCATGAAGCCAAGGCAACAGTACCTGTCTCATTTAACCTTTTCATTCATAGGAAACTACTCTGGCCTTCTTGTACCATTTTGTTTCATAGTAAGTCAGCTTTGGCCTTTACTCATGCATTGCGCCAAACAAGCTCCCAGCTCACTCACATAAGCAGTCAGTCCACCTTGCATTGAGTGCTCCACTCCCACCCACCCTGGCCTATTTGGAGCTACAGGCAAAACCCCCACTGCTGCTTTCTTGTGGGCTGGTTCTCTTCCACCTTTTGATGATTATAGCCCTTTGA
Organism: Ifrita kowaldi; assembly: GCA_013398055.1. NCBI lineage: Eukaryota > Metazoa > Chordata > Aves > Passeriformes > Cinclosomatidae > Ifrita > Ifrita kowaldi. Next base: position 153,624 of record VZRS01002622.1, on the reverse strand, counting down.
TTTCAGCCCTAAAGCAAATACAGTTATTTGATGCTTTCCCACAGTATCTTCTTCCCTTCCCCCTCAAAACATGCCCCAAGAACAGACAAGTTCCCACAATTCCCTGTGAAATAAAAAGCAGCTCAGTTTAATGCAGAAAAAACCCCCAATGGAATAAGACAGCAGCAGTCCTAGCAACAGGCACGTGGGACTGAAGTGCCTACGTACACAGTGATCCACGCTGCTTACGAGTGCACCGGGTCTGGGAGCCCAGGTCAGTGCACTTGCTCTGCATCTGGCTGTGTTTTACATGCAAGGCTGTCTTGCACACAGAAGAAACATGCCAACTGAACATCAAATTAATTTGTACACTACAAGACTGCTACCCTACAGAAGTTTGAAATTCACAAGGAAGTTTGTTTCTGAAGAGAGTGAAGAACTCCACACTTAGGAAGCAGGAATTACAAATAGTAAACGGAGGTGGTCCTACAATTAAACACAGCTTAAACTGATGAATCATTCCAACACCCTTACAGTAGGATCTTATCATCAAGTATGTGTGTGACATTGGGCAAGTCATAAAGAGATTGTTTCCACCTCTAACATGGAGGAAATACTTAGCTAGCCCCTTAGTGCTGAAGCTTTGTTCATTAACCTTTGAGCACTTCAGACTGTGCTTCAGAATTAAAGCAATGTAAATATTCTTCTGGGAAACAGGAAGAATAAAATTCTCTAAGAGTCAAATGAAAACTAATCTCAGTTTTAAAGATCTGTCTTCCAGTTGCTTGACTGTCCTCAGTCGCATAGCCTCAATGTTACATTAAAAGGCTTCTTCCTTTTTAATTGCATATAATTTTTCTTGAGATGTATTTAATCCTGGCAGTTAAATGGATCATTAGGATTGGAAATGTTCATCTCTTTGGATATGAATAGGATGAAGCAGGGTAAGTTTTTGTTTTCAAAGCTGCCATTAGCCTGCTGATAGTTTTCTTTAAGGCACCATTAACACAGCAGCAGTCAAGAGCCGCTTACATTGCTGCAAGGAAACCATTATCCAGAGAGTTTAATCCTTCTTCTCTTACCTACAGGAATCTTTGCAGAAATCTTTGCAGGTCAGGTAGTACTCCAAATGTTGAGAAGATACAACCAAAAAAGTCATCAGCTTCTGTATTTCCTTTAATCCTGTGTTACCTACCACTGCACTTGCATGACACAGTGATGGGAGGAGATTGCATGTCCAGCTTCTGGAGGAATAGTGGATCAGATAGAGTACTCATGCCCTTACCCTCTCTTCTCCTTTTAACACCCCAGTCCCCAACAGGACTGCAGGGCCCCCAAACGGCATTGACAGACTCTGGGCTTAGCCTGCTCCTCTTCTCCCTTCCTGTCTCCTGCTCTGCCTTTTACAGCTATATCAGCCTCAGCAACAAAGACTCTGTAGCAAGGAAAATCTTTCAGCATATCAAACTGTTGTGATGTGAAGAAATTAAAATAAGAAACATGGTTTCAGAAGCTGACATTTAAATTGGCTTCATGGCTGAACAAAGGCACTTCAAAAAACAGGTCTTTACATAAAAACTAGATCAATGGTGCAACATACAACTTCTCATCAGGGTCCATATGACCACTTTGGTTATGATAACAAAGCTGGGTCTGCACCTACATCTTCAAACGCTCAGTCATGACACACATGTTAACATAACCCACAGCCCTGCATTACAGTCTGTGATCCAGACCTGGAGCTCTACCTTCAAGGACAAACTTCCCCCATTTGTCCCCAGCAGCCTTACGAAACAGAAAGGCCCAAAGGCTCATATAAGGATGTATCCTAAAGCAGGCTCTGCTCACAGGCAAGCCAGAGCAAGAAGCCAAACTCACTTGAGTGCCATCCACATGGCCGCCCGTGTCAGCTCCTGGGGCCACGAGCCCCTGCTCCAGCTGCATCCCAGCAGGGCCAGCTCCCGACAGCCCCGTCCAGCCACAGGCCTTGTTGAGCCATACCCACATCCCAGCCTGCCCATGGCTCAGCCACAGGGAAGCGCCCGGGGCTGGGGCTCCCCCAGTGCCCCTGGCTGCCTGCTCCTGGCTGGGGGTGGGACAGGCCCTGGCTGCCATTCCCTGCTCCGGGCAGCTCCCATGGAACAGGTGTGGCACGAGCGTGCTGGGTGACTTGCAGCAAGGCCCAGGGCTGCACGCTGCAGTGAACCCCGTGCAGCACTGCCAGACCACTGCATAAACCAACAATGAAGAGCAGATCTTCCAGCAATAAGCAGATCTTCCACCAAATACCATTTTTGGCAGAGGCATCCCCAGCTGAGCTCTTGCAAGGAACATCTGCCCAGCACTGGGGAGCCAGAAACAGGGCTGCCACTGCTGTTGACCACTGGCCAGTCACAAGTAGTGTCCCTCAGAGCCCAGTATTGGGACCAGTTTAATACCTTTACTGAGGATCTGGAGGAGGGGATTGAGCGCACCTTCAGTCAGGTTGCAGATGACACTAAGTTGGGAAGGACTGTTGATCTGCTGGGGGGTAGGAAGGCTCTGTGGAGGGATCTGGGCAGGCTGGATTGTTGGACTGAGGTTCAATAGGGCCAAGTACTGGACCCCACTTGGGTCACTCTTCCACAAGCCTGGCGTGCTGCATGCCCAAGGAATTGGTTGAGTCACTATACCTGGAGGTATTTAAAAGACATGTAGATGTGGCACTTAGGGACATGGTTTAGTGGCAGACTTGGCAGAGCTAGGTTAATGTTAGGACTTAATGACCTTAAAGGTCTTTTCCCACCTAAACAATTCTATAATTTGACAACCATCCTCCTTTCTCAAGGGTGCCCAGGTTTTTCTTCCCTCACTGCCAAAGAACCTCAACAGCAATAGTACTGCTTTGCAGCTGCATTTTTATCAGAAGTCAGCTCCAGCATCACTGCTGCTCTACACTGAGCATTACAAGACTTGAGGGGGGAGAATTTGTATATCAGAAGAGAGGAGACAAGAAGTCACACTCCTTTTCTTCCAGCTTCCATTCTGTGTCTCATTTCCTGCAGTATCTCCAACACAATGTCAGAGTAATGCCAAACAAGAATATCTTTGCATATATTAATGCCTCTCCAGTAACACACAACCTCCACTCCTTATTACTCTTCCCCTTCTCCTTAGCCTACAGCAAGCAAAGACTCCTCATCTACAGCAGCAGAGCTGAAAGCCAACTGCTCTGTGCACAGCTACCCTGCAAGTCAGTCTTTGCTAACGCACAGATGGCTTCTCTGCATTTGCCTTGTCTATATATGTCAATGTATTTTGTCTTCTGGGACAAGAAATTCCCAGGCTGAGCTTTCAGGCAACTTCTGTCATGTTGATTTGCTAGCTGACCATTTGAAAATCAAAACCAAAAACAAAACCCACATAAACATGGATTACTCCTAAAAGTAACGATCATACAACATGAAAAACAAGCCAGTGTGGGAGGACAGAGTCAGACATACTCTAACTTCACTGCTTTTATGCTTAACACTGCAGCTGTGAAAATGAAAAGGGAAGAAATATGCTTTTTCAAGGCATAGCCAGCCAGTCTGTTACAGTGCTTCCAAAGTACATCCCTAATTCTCCTGTTCAGAGCTACGGAAATAATTGCATGGATAGTTCAGGTTTTGCCTTTTTGTAAAAATTTTTTTTAAAAGTCAAAAGGATGAGAAAATAGTGGTATTCTGTAATGAAAGCAGATGCCATAATGTGACAGGGTGAACAGTTCACTTCAACAGTAATGGTGGAAGACTGCAATTTTCTAACACTAACTACCTGTACCAGAGGTGGAGTACTAAAATTAAGTGTTTAGCTGAGCTTGGTGAGTGGAAAATCACCTCTATTAAAATTTGCCTCATAACATGCCTTTAATAGGTACAGAGTGCAGAACATCAATTCAAACCTATTATTTCATTTTTGCTGTAGCCTGTATCTCAGACATTTAGACCTGTAGCTCCTGTTTCATAAGAAAGTCACGAACAACTTATCTTACAGAACACTTATCATCCCAGAAAAGTCCGAGGAAATGCCATCTATAAAGACCATTTTACCTACTGGCAATAGGCTTGGAGTGAAGGGGTGACAGTACAAGTGTGCCTGAAGACACTTGCCCAGATCTGATGTACAAGTTACAAAAAACAATGGACAAATAAATGCTTTAGAAGCATTTCAGTACATCATGTGTCTTCAGAGTTAAATGTACAGATATCCTCACTAATTGCAAAAATACCAGTTCTTGATAGCAATCATATTACTTCTCCCTCTAATCCACCTCCAGTGGACTCTCCAATACTGGCACTGCTTTAAACATTATTCAAACAAGTCTTCCGAAAACACAAAATTCCAGCTCCTACTTGTCCGAAGAGCAACATCTAGAGAAAGAGAAGCAAACTTATAGCAAACTACTGTCAATCTCATTTGTCCCTACAGCCCTTGACTTCTGAAGTACTTTCTTTCACTATTGTGAATATTCACTACGTGAATATTTCTTTTAATCTTTAGTAGAGAAAAGAGAGGGGACAAGTTTGATCAGGGACTTGAGGGCACAGGAAGAAAGCAAGCCAGAAGAAAAATTACTTATATTTATCAAATTGGCACAACCAACCCAGCAGAATTTGGGCAAGGAGATATACACCCACACACGTGGATCTGAAGTACACACTAGTGAAGGAAATCATCTGGAAAAACATGGAGACAAGCGAGGCAGCCTACCATACACTTCCTACATGCATACTGCCATGTCTACCTTAGTTCCACCTCTCCAGGTCCACACAACTTTCCACTTTCTTCTCCAATCTCTTCCCACCTGGCCCTGATAACCCAGCATTTCCCATTGGTTCAGACACAGTGGATATCCTTCTACTGCCTTTCGCAGAGACAGACAGAAGCAAGCTCTAGAGGAGAGCTGCATTTGTTCTCCACTAGTCAAAGGCACGGTTTTTATGACAGCTAGGACAAGGGTTTCCAAAAGAGTTACCAACCACTCCAACTTGTCAAGCACTTACATTTCAGAGCAGTTCTCAAGGCAGGAGGTGTGTCCTTGTGGTAATGCATCAGGATAAATTACCGTAGAGCCAGGGACAGTGAAAGCGGGGATATAGCCAGCAGGTGGGGGTGTGGGCGAGACACAAGGTAGAGCTGTTCTCTGGGATTCATGCCATTGCTTCTAAATGACGAAAAACAAGCAACAGACTAAATACAAGGGCAAATGCTGCAAGATTCTAGATTTGAGAACCCTGCACCTTCATTGTGCCCATAACTTCAATAATCAAAGTCAATCCCCTGCTACAATGGCTGCAGGACTATCATCTTTAGCACAACACAAAAAAAATCCATTGGCAAGATGATGCGATTACAGGAAAAAGATTTTGGTATACCAAAATACCAGGCATCCATTTGTCCATAACATTAATTAAAAAAAAAAATTAAATCTCTGCTCATTATGCAGACAAAGAACCTTGCACTCTGCAACTGCAGTGTCATTAGTAAGCACAGAGAAGAAACCCATACCCAGTTACAGACCTCATTTAATCTTCTTCAGTACTAACACCGCTGTTTTACTGTTTTCATAACTGAACTGTCAAAACAACTTCAACTTATCCAAATATAACCAGAACATGCTGGTTAAGGAATTGTTGTCTAATTTGTGCACCTCTACAGAAGTCTAAAGGAATCACTAGAGTGTGAAATTGCTAAATGAAGAAGAGGCATTGATCACAGACTATACTGAGCAGAGGAAGAGAAGCATTCAGCACTTCCTAACCATACCCATAACATGGATTCTATCTCAACAACAAGACATTTGTTGAAAATCAAGTGCTGTCTCCAAAACAAATGCCTTGTGTTCTCAGTATAAAAATAGGACATGCTAAGTCTATGCCTGGATGTTACTTCTGTTAAACAAAGCACTCCAAAGCAGATAGGAAGGACACATCATGTTTTTTGTCATCATCCACTTTCACATGAAGCAGAAATAGTTTGGTATTAGCAAATACATGTTGTACAGCAAATCACTGTTACATAGTCACCCTTGAAAGGCTCAAAGCTCAAGCCACCAGGCTTAAATGTTGCTACTTTGATGATTATGCAAGTGGAATGACTTTCCACATAGTAGTCACAGGACATACCTACTTCTGCCTGATTCACAAGAGCAGGCCACTCTCCATCTCCAAGCAACACAGGTCCAGCTGACTGCTTCCCTGCAATTTGTACATAATTCTGCCTACAGGGAGAATGCAATAATGACTAGGACCATGCCACACTCGGTCAAATTTGACAGATTGATTGCTCCTTTCTAAGAGAGAAGATGAAAAAGACCTAAGGAATATACTCCACAAAAGTTTCGATCAAACAGGATCAACACCACGTCCTTTGCAGTCTGGGAATTTAGGCTAAACAGCAGTGCAATTAAGTAGGTTTGCCTCTTGGGGCACTTCAAGGATTAATTACTCCATCAGATTGTTTGAAAGAACACAAGGAAAGAGCACGTGATATAATGAGGCCTCTAAATGGCTCTCCTCATCTCAGATTCAGCAGCCCTGTAAAAACAATCTGTTAGTCTCCAGTATTGATTTTCTTTACACTGAGAGGCTGTGCGTAAATTGACTTCTGCGATAAAAGTCATACAGTATGGGTACATCAAGCATCTGACACACTCACAATCTTCTCACCACATTTTTGTCTTACCAGCCAATTAAAGTGTTATTGGTTGGAACAGAAGACAGTTTTCATTCATTAATATTTCTTTAGCCAGAAATATTAGCTCCTTCAAGAGTTAACATGGGAGGCAAGAAGTCTGTTTTCTGGGGCACGGGGGAAATGTTTTATTTAGTGGTATCAAAACAAGTGCGCTCGCATCCTGCAGAATCTAGAAGCAACGTAATCTTTTTGAAGAAATTTAGTATGCAAGAGATACAGAGAGTTTCTCATGGTTTGTAACGAGTCATTCCTTCAAGTGGTGCCTGGGCATAGCAGTGTTCTCTACACAGTGACGACTCTCCCTCCCCCCAGATACTCATTCGGAGCAGCAGGCAGGCCAGGGACTGGCAGTCAATGCATTTTGGCTCTGGTCCACTGGTGTCAAGAAATAGCAGCAGGAGTTCTAACATGCTTTAAAGCAGACACTCCTCTTCCCCCAGGCCTCAGAGATACCACTTGGCTACACAGGCAAGTCCCCGAACTGCAAAACATGGAAAAGTGCCTGAGGGATCTTTAAAATGAATTCTCAAACAACTCCAGATCCAGGAGGTGGGATAACCTGCTGTGACTATCCCACCAAGGATGACAACAAGAGAAGAGCGCTAAAGACTGCATAGGACCCCTGTTTGATTCCAGTGCTTCTTCTCACTGCCAGATTCCCAGAAAAGTATTTTAGCCCATAGCCTCCTTCCACTTGCTACATTAAATGCACTGCAAACTACTAACCAAGAGTAAGAGCTAGCAATTCTAATACCAAATGTAGTCATTACATATTTTAAGGTGAAATCTGATAAGAACTTCAAAAAAAATGAAGATGAAAAAGTGTTCAGAGATATACTGGAAGAAAAAAAAAAGCAGAAATGTTGTTTAGGTGTTGAATTTTACAGAAGTAGTCCTGGAAGCCTCTGTTGCCCCCAGCCTGAGACAAGACAGCCTCCAGATTATAAAGTGAAAGATTGATACCTTGCTTCCTCATATAAATGAATTCTCTGGTTATCACAATTTCTTCAATACACTAAAGCACATCTTCTGCCTAAGAGTTTGGGTTTCATAAACAAAAAGTAATTGGACAGCTATAAGCAGGTTGATTAAATCTTTAGCTAAGCAGACTAGGCAGTACTACAGCAACAGCTGAAGCAAGAGCTGGAATGTTTCTGGCTGCCAGTGAGCTAGTTACCACCAGCACTCCTCCCCTCACTAGTTTCTGCACTCAGAAAGGATTCCATTTTCAATATCAATATAATCCAAATTCTAGGGAGTTTTGTTGATGTTTTAAGAAAGAAGACTAAGCAGTTTTACCTCAACACACCTAAAACAGGAATACAAAATTTGACCACAAGCCTAAAATAGCATGATTACTACCAGTGGAACAAAAAACAAAAAGACACAATAACTTACTCCAGAACATCTGGACTTCTTTTATGAAAAAAAAATGTACTATGTGCTTCAGGTACTATCTTTTAAAATGTAAAGCAACCAACAGTAAAAGCTCAGGGCATTCTTTGTGTTTAAACTAAGTGTGTCAAAATGTTATATATCAGTCACCTAAAGGAGAACTAATCACTTGTACCATGCTAGAGTTAATTCAGATATCTATTTTTAAAAAGTTATCGTTCAAGTGCTAAAATAAGTTAGGATTTTAAGCCACTAATGTGTATTTTCTAAGGAGTGTTAAATTAATTCAATGAAACATTAGTAAGCATATTTCTCCCAGAGTCTACAGACATCTACTCCAAGCACACATTTTGTTTTAAGGTATTAAGTGACCTATAGCAGAGTCACTATCAATACTTCTGCCCCTCATCTGTGGCCATCACTTGAGTCTGATGATGCCCAGAGTAAGAACAGGCAGTAAAGCACATTTACAATCTGTTTAAACTTCACCCCAGAGTGAAAGTCCAAGCAAGCTCATTCCAAGCAAGTCTTGGTCTTTTGTTTGTCTTTCTATATTTTATTGAAGGGATGGGAAAGATCCTAGTGCCTAAGGGGTTTAAAAGTCATATTTAAATACATGAAATAATGTGCAAAGAAACATCATATAACTGATTTACTCCATTAAAAAATTGTATCAAATGCAAAGAGCTTATCTGCAAGTAACAAGGCAGACCACGTGACCCAGGAGATCCTTCCCAGTCCTGTGTTCTGGAAAGTAATCCTATTAAGACAGTCTGGTAAGAGGATTTTCATTAGGCATTGATTGTGCCATCATTTGCACTTATGAAGTCCAACACAGAGGACTGAAGTGTGTGATCCTCTTGCTGGCAGCATATTTAGAATGGTGAACTCTTCTGAGTCACCACTGCAAATGTCACCTCCAGACTAGCACCACTGCACACACCAGCCATTCACTTACTTACCCATTAGGCCTCTTAATTAATGCTATCTTCTATACTACCTTTGCTTTACAGACTGAACAGTATTACACTGAATTAACTATCTACAAGCATTCTAATTATTAAAGACCTATAGTAACATGTTATGATTTTTCTCCATATTTAGATCCACGCTACTGATAAATATCACATGGATTGAAAATATACAAGATGCCTTCTGGGGCTGCGATCTGTGTGTTCCCTGAAAATAGTTTAAGATGCCATGCTGAACTGGTTCCTAGAATAGATAGCGTGCTTCCAGGGTGGGAGGGAGTGGTGGAACGGGGAGGGGAGGTAACAGTTCTGCTAATGAAATGTGATCCTCAGAATTAAATACTTATCACTTCAAAGAAGATTTGATTTGTTTCAGTGTGTACCTCTGCCCAAAAAATTCCTTGTTCCAAGAAGATCTTTAACAGGTTAAATTTATTCTATCCTTTGAAATACAGTCATACTGCTGCTATAGGGACTGCATACCATTAAGGTTTTATACCCCTTCTCCAGCATTAATAAGTTCTAGAAATGTTGACTTCCATAATTCCACATGGCACATGGGAGAACAGCAAAAGGCACTGCTAATGTTTTACAACAGGCAGCCAAAAGTTGTGGTGACAAAGACGGATGGCCACGTCTAACCTACTCAATTTGTGCTGTCAAATAGAAGTTTCTGGAGTTAGATGTAAGGCAGGGAAAAATGAGAACTTGGCTTTTGAATACTGCAGGCAAGACACAAGGCTGGAAGAATGGATTGATATTGCTGCTGCTGCTTTTTCACCTGTAGTGACAAGAGACAAGGTGACCAAAACTCAGACTGAATCAGGTTAGAGATGGGATAGCTTCTTTTTTCCCCCACTGGTATCTCCTGCACTGTCAGAATATTACGTAAAATATGTACACATTATGTACAGTAACATACTCTACAAACCACATAGGGTTTTAGGCCCATTACAGTGTTTTTAAAGTGGCTGATAACCTGTTCTAAAGGGAGAATTATGAGAATGCAACCAGGAGTTCAGCCAGCCTTTGCAAGGCATGAATCAAAAGAGAATTAGTTTAGGGTTGTCATGAGACTAAACTGTCATACTACTTGTTCTAGTTGAAATAAGACTTAATTTCACATCTTTTTATTTAGATACAAGACCTATTTAGAAAAATTCCCGATGCCTTACACAAAGAGTCAAACGTTCCATGAAATAGGTATTTTCCTCATTTAAACAGGGTTATTTTTATTTCAGGCATTTGCTTCCACAGCACAGGTTAGATCAGCTAATGCAAAGCTCTGGGAATAAGGACAGAGATCCCACTCTGTCATAACGCAGGGTTACAAGGGACCAAGACTGCTCAAGTCAGCCCAGCACCTTCAGCAAAGTACAACACAACCTGCTCTCAGCTATCTGTGATGGATCATTCATGTTGGAGTTTAATTGGGCTACAAGTACAGACACATCCAAGCTACACTCAAGTCCAAAAGCAATATAATGAATTTGTTTGATAAACCTCAGTGGTAAATGGGGGTAGATTAATGACCTGTTCCCCCTTTTACCCTTCAGCTGTACATTCACCGCATGATTTGTAGCAGAGTTTACCATTTATTTTTTTATCCACAGTTTTTCCATTGTATCCATGTTCTCCCACCCACTCCCTCCTCTCCTGTGTTACCTTGGATAATCAAGTACCAGCTCTATGTAAAACAATTTGCCTAAAGGCGCAAGAGTCTTTGTAGCCACAAAGATTGTAAGCTACTGTTAATAAGAAGTAAAATTATAAAATCTTAAGTGATGTAAGTTATCAGTTATTTATTCACCTTGTTATAAAACAACCACACCTACTGCTTCAGCAAAGAGACCAGTTGAATCTTGAACGAAAAGGAAAGGACAAAAAAAATTACTGTGGAATAGCTGCTGGAAGATAATCTGTGTTGTGAAGCTTTAAATTGGAAGTCAAGAATATTGCTGCTGATTCAGATAAAACAATGAACCATGACCGGAGCAGAAATGACATCTAGACTAAACAAAGATCAAATACTAGAAAAATAATTTTCCTTGAATCATAGAATGGTTTGGGTTGGAAGGGATCTTAAAGCTCATCTAGTTCCAATCCCCGTGCCATAGGGGCAGGGACATCTTCCACTAGGCCGGCTATATCCAACCTCAACTTGAACACTCCAAGGGATGGGAAGTCCCTAACTTCTCTGGGCAACCTGTTCTAGTGCCTCACCACACTCACTGTGAAGAATTTCTTCCTAATACCTCATCTAAACCTACCAGTTTAAAGCCATTTCCCCTTGTCCTTTCACTACATGCCCCACTCCAGCTCTCTTGTAGGCCCTCTCTAAGATCCCCCTGAAGCCTTCTCTTCTCCAGGCTGAAAAATTCTCTCAGCCTTCACAGGAGAGATGCTCCAGCTCTCTGATCATCTTTGTGGCCCTCCTCTGGACTCACTCCAACAGGTCCATGTCCTTCTTATACCGGGGTCCCAGAGCTTCAGGTGGGGTCTCACAAGAGTGAAGTAAATGTGCAAGAACTGCCTCCCTTGACCTGCTGGCCACGCTGCTTTTAATGTGGCCCAAGATGCAGCAGCTTTCAGGGCTGCAAGTGCACATTGCCAGCTCATGTTGAGGTTCTTGTCAACCAACACCCCCAAGCCTCCTGCTCAGGGCTGCTCTCAATCCATTCTCCGCCTTGCTTGTATCTGTGGTTGGGACTGCCTCGACCCATGTGCAGAACCTTGCACTTGACTATGATGAACTTCTCTCTTCTTGAATTCCTCTGCTCCACTGTACACAGTTTGCATGCAAAAAGAAGGAAAGTTCAGTAGCTGAACAGTGGTACATTTCCTACTAGAGTAGGGTCTTTAGAACTTAAGGTGAGATTTTAAGAAGTGCATTTAAAAACAAAAGGCTCTGACTTTATCACCATCAGGTGCTTGGTACCCTCAGAGGTCCTTAAGCCCACTCCTCTGAAAAGAACTGCATGCATTTTACAAGGTTTGTTTTAAAACAACATGCATCTTTCAGGCTTCCCATTTTCTCCTCTGGGGATTCAGATACCTGTCTGTGGTTGCTACATGATAGAATAAGCCTTTGCTACACCTGTGTGGCCTGTGTCCTTCACAGGTCTCTGATCACAGCAACTCTTCAATTGACACAAGTACATTGAGCAGCATCACTGCCCTCAAGAGAGCGCACCAAAGTTCGTGTTGTACAACATGGAGATATCTGCAATAGCTGTCCAAAAGAAATAATCCAAATAAATTTCTAAGCAATTTGGTGGACCTCGAAGTACTTTACTCCAATGCATCTAGACTGTAACAATCTCCCAAAGAAAGAAATCATTTATTACGCTTCTTACTGACTTGCATCTTTTTAAAAGACTGACACTCCCTCTAGTTCTCAGATCCTTCTCAGCCTCTTTCTACTTTTGATCCATTTAGAAAGGAATCTACATGCAATTACCATTTCTGAGATCTTAGTCCAAGTTAGAAGAAGTCTACTCAAAGAGTGAGACTGTAGGCAAAAGTTTGTTTTATTCAGTCGATTTTCTTACCAAATGTCTTTCTGAGAAATGAATAATGAATTTCAAACATTATCTCACTAGAGCCTGAGGCATAAGTAGTACCTGAGCACACCATCAGGTCCACATCACCACAAGGCAGCCTTAGCAGCATGCTGACCAGGCTGTTTTGGAAAAGACAGAATGTGTGGAGGGAAATGTTAGCATATTCCAACAGCTTCAGGAAGACCGACCAAGAGGGTGCTCTCCAGCACTGCAATCACTGAGCAACCAGACAAAGCGAGCTCTCGATCCATGCAGGACTGAGTTAAATTGTTCCCTTCCCTCCCATACTCCACTGCCAACATGAAATCCCTTACCCGTTTCAGAGCTTCATGCTGCTCCTGTCATTGCAGTATCTATACCAGAAGATGGAAGAAAATCTTACACATAACAATTCTCAGTCTGGCATAGATTAGTACTCTGAAAGGAAATGCCTGAAGAGCCTTTATGGGCAGCTCTTCCAAATGTATTTTATTGTACAGTGAAATTTTAAACACAATCTCAGGGCATTTCCATTCCTGGAATGGAAAAATAATAAGCTTGGACATAACACCCTGGTACTCCCAGAACAACATCATATCCTCTGCCAAGCACTGACTTCCATACGTCAGACATACTCTAATAAAATAGTTGATTACTCAGCTAAGCCCAGCAGTATCTCAGAAAGCAAGTCTTATATTCAGCTTTCAGAGTGCAAAGTCTAGGGGCTCATTTGATTTGCACATGCAAATCTCTACATTAAAAATATTCAGCAACAAACCCATAGCACAAGCAAAATCTTTCTTCATTATTGTGCAAAAATCTGTGTGCCATTTATAGCAAATGCTATAATTCTGGATAGACAGGACCCCAGAGCACAGAAATTCACCTGTAAAGCTAAACGGTTTCTGGGGACAAATCCAGTGGTCTCTTTTTTCATACACAAGTTTGGCAGGTGCACACAACACAGATCATACATCTGGAAAACTGGTCTGTCACCACTTTCATGCTGAACTACAAGTTGCAAACCATTAGGGAATGAATAGTGATGATGTAAGTTGTTCTGTGCAGCATTATTTTGCAGTTCTTAACCAATAATGGACTAGCCCAAAACACAAAGCATCTGTGGAGAAACTATTTTTAGTACCAAAATACCTAGTAAAGGTCAACACAGAAGCCAGTTCAAGTCCTGCAATTAAGACATTGCATTTTCATTACACTAACCTGCAACTGTAACCTCAGTTTCAGCATTCACAGAAACCTGAACGAACAGGTTATAGAACTTTTTTTAATGAAGCAGTACCAGAAGCAAACAGCCAGACTGACACTCACCTGATACACCTGACCCTAGTACCGTAGCCTGACAGGTTCTGGTGCCAAACAAATCCCGCTCAAGTCTCTCTGGTTCTATTACAGTTTTCTACCTTGACAACTTTTACCATTCAGGTAAAGGGTCTTTTATTCCTGAAGTCTGCATCATGTGGAAGTAGCCTTTCTAAAGCTAATCTTTGTGTCATACAACTGAGGACTGGATTAAAAATAGTCTCAAATAGCTCCTTCTAAGCCACACTCCCAAAACCATCATGCTGCTTGGCATCCAATTTTTAAAACTAAAAATGTACCAGCAAAGACAAGATCCACCAGAAAAAGAACACAAACAAACCTGTCTCGTTATTTCCCAACGTCATCTCCTAAACTTTGTCACCATGCCAAGACAGGCTTATAGCTGACTTAACTTGCAAGTACTTGAGAGACTATGAATACATGTTTAGTTTTGAATAAAGGGAGTCTTTCTGCAAGTATCCACTTACTGATGAATCTCAGCATAATAGCAAACATTATTTAAATGGAAAACAGTGAGCAGGCACGACATTTATGCAGTCCCACAAAGAGACATGCAAGTCTTTTCACAGACTTTCAGTGCACCACACTGCAAGTACCCTCTACTTATTTCTGCTCTTCCCAGAAATGAAGTGCACTGCTCCTTAGAAATAGAGCTCTGAATCAAAATAGCAATGAAACACTGACACTGGTTAGCTCTTCCAGGATTAACAATTCAATGGCTATTTCTGACAACCTGGAAGATTTTAGATCGTTCCAGAACTTAAATGTCATTGCACTGGGAAGTTACCGTATCTTCCACAGAAGTTAAAGTGAGCAATTCCCAACCCCCTCCCAACCTGCCCTCAGACAGGGTTATTAACTGTCTGCATAGGTGATTAAATTTCAGCCTGAGAGCTACATCTCTAAGCCTAGAAGTAATTCAACCAGATTCAAGCAAAGCATCTTGCACTAAATTGCTATTGTCTTTAATCACTACACTCATCATACATCTTCAACTTTATTCTGATAGTATATTAATTGCTTGGCCTTTTCACTACCATCATCTGTGCTGACTCTGGAGAGAGTTCATGCATAATAGCAAAGAAGAGCAAAGGATGACTTAAACATTTTGCCCTTGGCCTTCAAATCTGAAAACATTTTGTTCTGTTATGTTAAACCACTTTTCCCCCTAAAAGTCACCTCAGAAACCAAATCATCAAAAAAGTTATTTTTATGCAGCAATATGTGGTCTCCACCTTAATGGAGACCTCCTTCTACTTTAGTTGGAAGCAACAACTATAATAAGGAAAAAAATGAAAGATTTTCCTCCAACAAGTCTATGATTTGAATACTGCGAAGAACAGCGACAATTCCATTGGGCTTTGCTTTGGTCCTATGCACCACATCCTTTCTTATGAACAGAACAAGTATGTCAAAAGTACACAGCCCATACAGGCCTGGTGCTTTTGAACAGTGAGAGTCAAACCAGAGGACAGATCCAGCAGGCCAGCCACTAACTACGTTATCAGCTTGCACGGACACAGAATCATCAGTTCATGCAAACAACTGTAAACACTTCCGACCTCAGAAAAGCCAACAGGCTATGTGGCCAAACAAGTCATGAGACTGGAGAGGCAAGTCACACCAAGACAAAGACTAAGAACTGCTTATTTTTATTATTTTTAACTAGAGTTTCCATTCGTATCTTTCATTCCCACAGCTCATGGATGTGAACAGTTAAGGAGGTTTAACTTGCCATGTGCACATTTTTTATGTGTCATTCTAACAAATTTGCCAATAAACCACTTTTGAGATTAAAGGAATTTCTTTAAACATTTGTATTATGTGTGTGCTAAGTATTCCATCCAGGTTCTTTACATTTTCACATCCACTCAAGACATAAACACTTCAAGGACTATCAAGCTCTTGTCTTCCTAGCTCCAGCACGCTCAGGAGCCCTGGTGTGAGATGTTGGCTGCTGGACATGCTAGCTGCAAAATTCGCATGTGGCTTCAAGGAATCTCACTTCAGAAGTCTCTAACAAAAGTGAATTAGACGACTGATGGGAAAAGTATGTGCGAACCTCAGTTTAGCCTCAACGTTTTGATCCTTTATAAGCGTAAATACCCGAGGTGGAAGGGAAATACGATCCGCTGGGGATTAACAAGGTCTACATTTTTAATGAAGCTTTGACAAAACAAAGTACTGGCACTTCCTCTACTTACAACATCGTTATCTCCACAAGGAAGACAATAGTTGCCATTCCTTTGAACAATCTTGAAACATCCTCCTGCTCATCTGTCCTCTACAAAAGAGAATTCATTCTGGCAACACTGGATCTTTGCCCAGAGTAACAGCAAAACAGGTTTGATACCTACAAATCAGGTACATAAAACCCCCAGCGTTTTCGATTCTCGTCCTAATGATCTCCGAATTGCTCACTGAGATTTCCTGGCCAGTATCTACCCCGCTCTTGTAGGTCGGGGTAACGCAAAACCACGATCCAGAGGGGACCGTACCCGCACCGGAGTCTTTCCTCTGCAACAGCCGCCTCCGCACGGCCCCCGCGCAGGTCCCGCTCCCTCCTCCTGCTCGCCCTGCGCCCAGCACAGCGCTCTGCCGGGCTCCCCGCCGCTGGGCCAGCTCGCATGTAACGGAGACCGACGCCCGCCCAGCCCGTGGAAGGCGCCTCCGAGCCCCGGTCCGCCCTGCCCTGCAAGCCTGCGGGGACAGCGGCTCCCAGCCAACACCGCCGCGGGTGAACCTCCTGGCACCCCCGGACCTGCTGCAGCCGCCGGGGGCCCCCGCAGGAGAGGGACCCTTCCGTGCCCGGCCGTGCGGCAGCCACCGCCCGTCCCCAAAGGGCGGTCCCCTCCCATTCACCTCGGGAGGGTACGGGGGACACCCTTTCTATAGGACCGGGGGCACCTTTCACCACTCCCTGCGCCGGGGCACCACTGAGGCGCGGGGCAGCGGCAGGGTGGGGGCGGCGGACCGGGAATGTCATTTGGAGGTGGCGGTGACAGCGCTCCTCTGCCCACCGCCGAAATGCGACTCGGGGCAGGAGGAGGATGCCGGGGGCGAGGGAGGCAGCGGCGGGCGAGGGGGCTGCGGCGACAGCAACCGCGCCGGGGACCCCGCGACCCCGGCCCCGCACCTCGCAGCCGTAGAGCTGCCCCAGCTGCTCCACGATCCACTCCTCC